>SNQJ01S0212822.1:0-15785 GCA_010110895.2 Picea sitchensis | reverse complement strand
AAATCAGGAAGATAATCAGGCTCCACAACCAACACCTTTGTAAAGGGTGTGTGGTGGCTTCATCCACAATGCACTTTTTCCAAGTCCATCATTTGCCTTTATATTTATTTCTTTATTTTGTTTTAATATGTAATAAGGAGAGGTTGAAGGTCATTTCCCTGACGTGGTGACCAGGTGGTGGCAATGTCACCCACAAGCACCTAATGGAAATGAGAAGGTTGGCTCGTGATGAGACCACCTTTCTCTTATCCATGCAACTAAGAGCCATTACCCTGGTTCGGTGACCAGATGATGGTAATTTCATACCAATAGATATTCATGGATGTGATAGGTTTGCTCGTGATGATACCTCCTATCCTTCAACTAACATTTTAAGCATTCTTTATTATATTTTGGGTCCCCTTTATTCAAGGATAAATGTTTTATTTCTTTATTAGGTGATCTATGGAAGAGGCATATGGAAGTTTTATATAACGCTTTTATCTTTTACCCAACGCCAACCCCTCTGGGCCTTTAGCCCCTTCTTCCCATAGAATTAGGGACAACCCCTTCTTGGGTCAATACACCCTAAAATCCCAAGAGATAAGGAAATGGAGGGGAATAATGATGGAAAATGGTAAGTATGGTCAATAATGGTACAATGGCTCATTAAGGTATTTCCCAGTACAAAACCCTTTCCCAAGGAATACCACTTACTAGCGAAAAATGTCAACCACCAAGGTGAAGCAGGGAAAAAAGCATAATGTCCAAGAACATATCATGAAATCTAGAGAAATATAAGATACAACATAATCAAATGGCTTAAAAATTGAAATTATTGTCACCATAATATAGACTTGTACCTCATGGAGCAAGGCCCACTCCCTTCCGGAAGCCAACTGGTGTGGTGGATGCAATCTGTAAACCTGTGACCATCTATGGTGGTGAGTGGGTTTTCTATCTCTGCAAAAGGGTACTGTTGCTCATATAGTCTCTTTACACTCCATATTTGCAACCTGAGTGCCTCGAGAGATGATCTCCTTAGTTATAAAAAAAATTGGGGATAACACCTCCAAAAGAAACTCCCTTATTTCTCCTGGTGCAATTTTTTTAATCCCCATCATGACCCTTGTTTGGGTTCTCAACAACCATCGATTGGATTTGATCTCTATGAAGGTTTGATCTAATCATTCCCTCATGTGCACCTATCCATCGAGAAAGGCCCTACAAAAAAAACAAGTACACCCTCCAGGGGTTCATAAGTCACAGGGATCATAGCATGTAAATCAAATCCAATAATTAAATTACCCAAACATGTGCATCAAACCCCCCTTAAACCAAAACAAATTCTCAAGTACATTATGAAATTTGACAAGTTAGGTTTGGAGAAGGTCTCAGGGTGTCCTATTGGGCTAACCTTTCTTAAGTTTGGGGTGTTTCCCAGGTGGGATCTAGTCAAACTCATGTAAGCGTATGAGTTGGCATGGAGTAAGTATTTGGGAATGGGGTGCATGTGATAATAGGGAAATGAAAAGTCTTACTTGTGGGTGCCTTTGTAGAGTGAAAGCTACACCTTGTCATGAATGAAATTGTTTCCTAGCCCATTCATTTCCTTTTACTCGTATCTTTATTTCTTTCAATCTTTTTCTCTTGTCCTTCAAGGAAATAGTTGAGTTCCATTGTCTTAGCTTGATGACCAGAGGTGACATCGTTATCCACAAATATTTCACAGAAATGAGAAGGATATCTTGTGTTGAGACCCCCTTTCTATGGGATATGCCACCAAGAGCCACTACCCTAGCTTGGTGACCAGATAGGTGGTAGTGTCATACCACTACATTCCCATGTTCATATTAGGCCGTCTCGTGATGAGACCTCCTATCCATCAACTAGTACCTCGATTGTTTATGTTATCTTATGGGTCCCATTTTCTTACCGAGAAGATTTTCACTTCTTTCTCAAGGATCCATTGGCGAATCATATCGAAGGTTTCAACATTGGATTTTAACTCTTGCTAGCTACTTTTTGACTTTGTTCCTTTAACCCCTTCTTCCCATGAGGCAAGGTACAACCCTTCCTAGTGTAGCCAATCCTAATTCCCAAACAAGGATAGGGGAGATGAAAGGAATATATATGGAAAGTGTTAAGTATGGAGGGAATGGAAGACGACTTTTCATAGATCAACCTAGCATCAAACCATCCTAAAGGGAAATCAAATTACTAGGTTACCATGTCACCCTTCCGGGTATGAACAAGGAAAATAGCATAATGTCCAAGCAAACATCATGAAATTGAAGATGTATTCAATATAACATATTCAAGTGCTTCAAAAATAAGAGTGATACATACCATGATACCTGGACTCATTACCTCATAGAGAAAGACTCGCCACTTATACTTTAGGACCAGGCTGGTGTGATGGATACTGCTGGTGGTGATAAGTGGACTGCACCGAAGAAAAGAGGGATCCTCCGAGGCCATGATCAAGTTGTATAGATATTGATACTCCATGTCTAGGACCTTTGGGCCTTGAGACGTGATCTCCTTAGTTATCCCTAGGCTAGGGGATAAAATTTCCTATACCAAACCCTTGAATTTGTGGAAAGTCAATATAGAAACTAATGAGCATCCTAAGCTAGCCTCCATTGGAGACTATTGGGATGAACAGACCATGACAAAGATATAGGCTTTGTTGTGGGAACATGAGGATCTGTTCCCTACAAATTTCTCATAACTAAAAGGTATTATGGGAGATTTAGGGGAGATTAGGATAGAGTTAATTCTTGAATCAAGACCAGTCAATCATAGGCCATATCAGATAAATCTCAAAGTTAAAGAGAAAGTGAAGAAGGAGATTGATAAGATGCTCACAACTGGGCTGATTTTCCCTGTCGATAAGGCTGAATGGAGCAGTCCTATCATGATAAAAACCAATAAAGGTATATATGATATATGATTTTGTGTGGATTAAAAAATCCTGAATGTTGCTTGTGTAGATGAACCCTTTCCTACCCCCTTTAGCGATGAGGTGCTGGATCAAGTAGCAATAAATGAGGCATATTCCTTTATAGATGGGTTCTCTGGATATCATCAGGTTTATATTGTCGAGGAAGATAATAATAATAATACTTTTACTACTAAGTGGGGATTATTTGCCTACAATGTTATGCCTTTTGGGATTAAGAATTCCTGAAAAATATTTTCTCGAATTGTGATCGCAACATTCTGTGATTTTATTCATAAGTTCCTTGAGGTATACCTCGGTGATTGGACTGTATACAACTTACTTAAGGATAATATTGGGTTGTTATGATCGATGTTGGATCACTATATACAGTTACGAATTTCCCTTAATCTGTGAAAATGTATTTCTTGTGTACCATTTGGAAATTTGTTAGGGCATATTGTTTGTCAGGAAGGAGTGCTAGTTGATATTGTGAAAAATGCAGTTATTATCAATATTTATCCTCCTACCATTGTCAAGTAGTTTTTCATGAACTTGGTGGAAATTGGTTATTATCGCAGATTTATCAGGGGTTACATGAGCATAACAACACATTTGGAACAATTTCTCAAGAAATCTGAAGGGTTTTGTTGGACTCAGGACTGTGATAAAGCATTCAACTTGTTAAAACATAAATTGAGCATGACACCCATTTCGACTTATCCTAACTGGGAAGCTGAATTTGATTTTCTTATTGATGCCTATGTAGTTTTCCTTGATGCCATTCTTAAGAAACCAAGGGAAGGAAAATTGGAGCATCATATATACTTTTCCAGTTGCAAACTTTCCCAAGATGAACACAAATACACCACGACCAAAAGTGAAGGTTTGGATATGGTGTATGCTTTACAAAATTTTAGGAATTATTTACTTGGAAGTCATTTTAAGTTTTTTACAAACCATTATGATTTGAAGTATTTGGTGAACAAGACCATGTTACAAGGTCGCATTTGTCGGTGGTTTCTATTATTTTAGGAGTTCTCTTTTGAGGTCATTGTTAATATTGAGAAGTTAAATGTCGTGCCAGATCACTTGTCTCGCCTAGATTCCGGAGAAATGGGTGGAATTGTAGATGAATATCTCCTAGATGCATATATGTTCTGTATTGATGCCATTCGTGATTATTTTTCAGAAATTTCCCTATTTTTGACTATTGGTACTATGACGAAGAGATATTTGGTAACATAAAAGAGGCACCTATTGGTTTGGGCAACAGATTATCAACTGATTGCGGACAAAATATACAAATTGTGATTGGTAATATCTTTCAGCATTGTGTGCTTGACCATGAACGACCTGATATTCTATGGGAATGTCACAGTGGAGTTGCAGGAGGACACGTTGGAGGAAATAAAACTTCTAGAAATATATTATAGACAAGACTATGGTGGCATATAGTATTTAAAGATGTGAAGGAATATGCTCAGGTCTGTGATGTATATCAGAGAGTGGGAAAAAAATATCATCACGATAAGTTGCCTCTACACCCTGTTCGCGCACTAGAAACTTTTGAAAAATGAGATGTTGACTTCATCAATCCAATAAATCCTACAACTGAGCATTCCAAGGCAAGATACATAATTACCACAACTAACTACTTGAGTCGTTGGGTTGAAGAAAAGGTTGTTCGAGATTGTTCTATGACCACCACAACATTGTTTATTTTTTAGATTATTATTACCAGGTTTGGTTGTCCTTGCAGCTTGAACAGTGACCAAGGAGCCTAGTTTCTCAGTGAAACTATAGTGACCCTTACTAGAGAATTTTTTATTCAACATCATAAGAGTAGTCCTTATCATCCTGAAGCTAACAAAACAATGGGATAATTTAAAAAAATATTGGAGCTGGGGATGACTAAGGTTTTTTGAACAAATCATGATGATTGGGGTGAGTGGGTTCCAACTATATTATGGGAATATTAGACTACCACGAAATGATTAAACAAGTGCACCCCATTCCGACTAGTATATGACCGAGAAGCAATTGTGCAAACTATTTTTCTCACCCAAAGTCTATTCATTGCAAAAGATACCAAGATGACCAAGGATGAATACATCGTTGTGCGGGTGGAGGAACTACTAGAACTTGAGGAAGCTAGGTTCCCAACATATTTTCATCAAACTGTGGAGAAATACCAACAAAATACATTGCATGATCGAAATATAAAGAATAAGTCATTTGTGTGGTGTGATTTCGTGCTCTTATATGACATCAAGTATCAGAAACATCTAGGAAATATCCAAATGCATTCGCTTGTTCCTTTTATAGTTGCGGAAATCCGTGAATCTGGAGCTGTCAAATTAGTGCAACTCGATGGAGTTATTTGACCTAGCTGGGTGAATGGCGCATTCCTGAAGCCTTACCTGCCTGCTACATAATTACAGTTTCATTATACTCCTAGTTTCAGGAGTGGGTTAGTAAGTAGGATTTCCATTTATGTATCTGATTTAATTTATGTCAATACATGGTGGTGTGTTTTGTGTTTATGTGTATTAGTGTTTCATTGTCCCGTCCAATTTATCCATCTTGGATATTCACTTTTTGGTCGGGGGGGTTTTAGTCACATCCTCTCATACTTAATCCTGCTGAAATTTTAATCTTTTTTTCTTGTGTCATCACATTGGTAGTTAAAAGTTGTTAGTACCTTTTTACCCGTCATTATGTGTCTATTGTTAGCATCACTGTTAAGAACCAAATATCAATATAGCATAGAAAAAACTCAGAATAACTACTCAACGCCTTCAAAAAGAGAGAAATTCAGATAATAAGCCTCTTCAAGGCGACAAACTCCTTATGCCCACATAAATGTACAATTCCAATATGATTCCAAATGAAAATGTCTCTTTGGTATATATAGGAGACTAGGAGGTATAATTACAACTAATGGAATACAGCCGACATAAATAAAATAACATTACTAATGTAATATGCCCCAATTAAGGGGTAAAGAGCCAATATTAGGGCTTAACATGCCCCTCCCCTTTTGAGACAAGTGTTGTTTGCAGCGCTTGAGTAACTGGATGCTTCTATATAAAGACTCATCTTCCCAAGAGGAAACTACCAACTGAAGATTCCACTTGGTAGTTTCCTCCATTTAATCACGATACTCTAAAATGGATCTATTCCTGGTGTGAACTCTTGTATGGAGTGAATTGATTAGACTCAATATGATTTTCCTTCCTTGTAAAGTTATGGAAATATAATTTGAGCTGGGATGTATGGCCTATAACCTTCTTTAAGCATGAAACATGGAAGCTGGGTGTACTCATGAAGATCACGAGGAAAAGTCAATTTGTATGCCATAGTACCAATATTGCAACACCTTAAGGGCCATAATACTTTGGTGGTAATTTATTATCCTTTTGGCTTGCTTGAGGGACATGCAGTTTGTATGGTTTTAGTCTTAAAACACCCAATCCCTACTTCAAAATTTCTTTCCCTACGATGTTGATCTTTGTGACGTTTAGTAATTACATTATATGGTCGGGTTGTCCTTTAAGATTTGGAGAACTTGTTGTTGATGCTACGATGTAGTCTTCAGCTACTTGAACAGATTTTTCTTTTTTAGAGAAGAAGAAGTTATGGAAGGAGGTGGTATCCATAGAGTGCCATAAATGGTGTCATTTTACATTTTAGGTATGAAAGGAAGTGTTATACCACACCATTCTTCCAAAGGTAACCGGCTGATCCCATTGTGTTTGTTTATTAGAGACAAAGAAACAAGGTAGCCTTCGGACATTTGTTCACTATCTCGGTTTGTCCATCGAATTGAGGATGATAGGATGAAGCTATGAGCCAATTGAGTACCAAACAAGAAAATAATTACGTCAAAATGTCCGATTGAAGATGGGATCTCTATCACTTATAATAATCTTTGAGCTTCCATGCAGCTTTTGAACTATCTCCATGAATGAGGTGGCAAATGTACTGGCGGAAGAGGGATGAGAGAGTGGAAAAAGTGTATTAATGCTGTTGGAGTCTATCAGCAATCACCATGATGACACTCTTTCCTTAGGACTTGGTAACCATGATGAAATCCATAGCCTCCTCGTTGACTTGGGATGGCTAATCATTATAAATACAGGATCTGAAATTGTTTCCACCTTATTTTGTTCTTGAAAACCAAGCGATACATACAGGCTGAACATCAGTTTAAGGCCATCCCAAAATCCTTCTTGACTCTATGGTAGGTTTCAAAAATCCAGGAGTGCCCTCTCTTGAAGAGAGGTGTCTGATTAAAATAATACCTTTGGTGAGTTGGGAGTTATTACATAAATATAAAGTGATCTTTGTACCATAGTGAATCATTTTCCATGTAAATGTATCGATGCACTAGAATCCTGCTGCAAACTTTGAACTAGCCGGATGAGAGTCCACACTTTTTTGATATTCTTCCATTCATCCCTTGCCGATTATGTCGGGTTGGATGATCGAGATATGCTTTCCTGAGAAAGGCCTCAACATCTTCATCCCAACTTTTCGTGAGAGTGCATCTGCTACAACATTTTACTTCCCCTTTTATGATTTCAAAATCATAACCAATATCTTGGTTACCCATTTTTGTTGTTCTTCTAAAGATAGTCTTTGTTCCAGTATTTAAGACTATCATGATCGTTCCTGACCTTGAAGTGCCTACCACAATAGGTAGGATGCCATTTCTTCAATGCATGTAGTATTTCCATCATTTCCTTCTCATAAATGGGTTTGTGTAAGTAATTTCCCCTTGAGTGAGATTTGACTTTCAAAAGCCATGGGCCTTCCTTCTTCATTAGGACAGCACCAATTCCATTTCTCAGGGCATCATTTTCCACAATAAAGGATTTTGTGAATTCTGGAGTGGTCAAGATAGAGGAGCTGCATACCTCACACCTAAGTTGTTAAGCTTTAGTTTCCTCTGGAGTCCATGTGAAAATGCATCCTTCTGAGTTGGTGCCGTTAAAGGTGCTGCTTCCTGCTTCCATAGTGCTGAACAAAATTGTGGTGGTAACCTGTCAAACCCAAAAATCCTCTAGATTTTTCAGTATTTTGGGAATCCCTGGCCAGTCCATCATGGCCTTAATCTTGTTAGGTCTAGTTTAACACCTTCCATGAGATACAATATGACCCAAATACTCCTACCTCCTTCCTCAAAACATTTGGATGGTTTGGCATATAGTTGTTGCTCCTTTAGTAGTTGTAGCACCTTGTCCAACATGTCGCACCATGATCCTCCCAAGACTTTCTATAGATTAGTGTATCATCAAAAATACTAACACAAATTTTTTGAAGGAAGGGATTGAAAATGGAATTCATCAACCCTTGGATATGGAAGAGCACATTTGTAAAGACCAAAGGCATGAACAAAATTCATAATTCCCTTCCTTGAGTTCAGAATGTTGTTTTGGATATCTTCTTCCTTCATTCTAATCTGATATTCACCTGAATGAAGATCCAATTTTGTGAAATAGATTATCCATGTAGTTCATCTAACAATTCATCAATGATGGGAACATGAAACTTATCTTTAATGGTATTGTTGAGCTCTATATAATCTGGGCTTTACCATGAGTTATCTTTCTTGAATACCATTACCACTGGTGCAGAAGTAAGAACATTAGCTAAGGTATAATAATGCCAACCTCTAACATTTCTTCAACCATGTGCTCAATTTCACTCTTCTGGGCATAAGGGTATCTGTATGGCCTGATGTTGGAGGAGGAACACTCTCCCAAAGAATTAGGTGAATTTCATGATCATGGTTTTCAGTGGAGTGGAAGACCTTTGGGAATATAACTATACTGGAATGATTATTGATGATCCCTTAGAGATATTGAGGAATAGATGGCTTAGATGTTTAAACATCTAGTGAGCATAGTTGATGCAATAACGCCTTGATGCCCCTTTTTCAATAATTTTTGTCATGCCATTAAGGGCTTATCACCTTACCAGGTTTCCCTGTGATACCTCTTAACTCAATTTTCTTTTCCTTCCAATGAAATTTCTTGAAAGTTCTTGAAAATTAAAGCCACTATTCCTATTGATTGTAACCATTAGATTTCTAGTACAACATCAACACCATATGGGTATAGAAATCATTGGACTATTCATTATATTCCCCATAGTAAGATTGATCTTATTTCATTTTCCTGAGTAATGTTGGTTCCTCCATCTGCAATCATTACTTGAAACTCTGGCACTGGATATACAAAGCAATTGAGATATTTGGCTAATTTATAGTGAATGAAATTGAGTACTTCCAGAATCAGTGGGACTATTACCTTTTTCTTTTTTGATGTATCCTTCGATCTTGGGGTTTGAGGAGTGCTAATTCCAGCCAATGCATTACACGATATCGTGGGAGTCCTCTTCAGATGAAATTGATTCTACATTTTATCTTGAGATGGTTCTTGTTCTTGTTCTTATTCCTCTTCACAATCTAGCAGAGGCAATTTCTTCTCACCACACTTATGTCCTTACTGTACTTGCTGTCCGCAATTAAAGCATAAAACTTTTTCTTTTATTTCCTCCAATTGTTGAGGTGTCAACCTTGTAGGTTAGGGTGTTTTAGAAGAAGGATCATTATTCTCTATATAGATGTCGGGATTGGTCCTTCTGAAGAGTAGCCATAGCCATATTTTTACTTTCAACATTTCTTGCCATAAAATGCGTTTCTCCAATGATTTGGGTTCCTTAAGGCTGAACCTCATGTTAGATATTATCCTTTAAAAGTTCCTATGAATACATAAATCAAGTGCCCATATGGAATATCTGTTACCTTATATTCAATCTTTGGAAGTTCTCAATGTGCTCTGTAATGAGCCGTTTTGCTTGAGATTTATCAATTGGCTAAAAGGGGTATTGCTCCTTGTATCATCATGATGTGCTATCATTTCTTTAGTGAAAGGAAATTGTCCAAGTGATGAGTGATTTGTGAGTTTCAAAGTCATTAATACCATAAGGGAATCAAGTGCCCATATGGAATATCTGTTACCTTTATATTCAATCTTTGGAAGTTCTCAATGTGCTCTGTAACTGAACCGTTTTGCTTGAGATTTATCAATTGGCTAAAGAAGGTATTGCTCCTTGTATCATCATAGTGTGCTATCATTTCTTTAGTGAAAATTGTCCAAGTGATGAGTGATTTGTGAGAACAAAGTCATTAATACCATAAAAATTGATCGGGCTCTAAATATAAATAAGCAATTCGTACCTTTTGTGTATGTGGAACACTATGTAGATCAAAGAATTGCTCCATCTGAAGTATCCATGTGATTGGGTCCTTGCCATCAAACTTCCTCATATCGATATTAGGAATGTGGTTGGTATTCAAACCAAAGTTGGAATGTCTCCATTCTTGGTTCACCTTCCTTGTGTCCTCATCATGAATTTCATGGGATACATTTTCACTTTCAGGTGTCCTCTCTATTATGAAATTTTTCAATCCTTCCATGATCTCCCCTTTTAAACCCTCCATCATCTCTTGTAGTTCATCTTTTGTTACTGTTTTCTTTTGTAAATCATTTATGTCCCTAAGAATTTATTAACCTTCATCAAGAGTCCATGTAGGATTATCTGGAGGCTTATTTCGTGTGGAAGTTCCCTTTTTGGGTGGCATGTTGGCCAAGTATCACTTTTGAACCTTGATTTCGAGGTGGTTCTGCTAGACAATATTTCTTTTGATGTATCTCCAAATTTTGGCCCTTTTGGGTATGAAACTTTATTTTTTGTATTTCTATGATATTTCTTCTTTGCAATGCCACATGTCTGATCAAAATTGGACGTGCCAAGTGGAATTTACGGTAACTTCCCCACAACTTTCTGATTGTTGGCCTTTCCGGGATATGTCACTTATATAGCATGCCCCGCACAAACTGATTGATATAAAATTCTGAAACTTTTACCAAAAATACTATAGACTGTCCACTATCCAATGTAACCAGTCTCACTCAATTTGGATACTCTAGGAAGAAGTTATTATTGTTTTACCCGGAACACCTTCTTGAGACTAGTAAATAGGACTAGTCAGACACCCTATCTTCCACAGGGTGTATATACAAATGAAAGATGACCCAGAAGTTGAAATTTTTACCACAAATACCTTACTAATTTTTTTGAATATCCTCCAGATTTAAGGGTCTGAAATTTTACAAAAAAAGGTTTATAGGGAAAATTCCGCAATGACTCAGTTCAGGATGATTCTAGAACCCTATCTTGCACAGGCTGTATCTCCGAAATTATAAGGCCTCAAGAGCTGAAACCCAACGTACCTTGATTCGTCTGATAAATATCCTCCAAGCCGTTCCTTTTGAAATGTTGTAGAAAAAACGTTATAGAGAAAATTCCAAGGTGTCTCAGATGTAGCAGCAAAACCCCAAGACCTTGAGCTCTGATACCATATTTTAAGAACCAAATATCAATATAGCATAGAAAAACCTCAGAATAAGTACTCAACACCTTGAAAAAGAGATAAATTCATATAATAAGCCTCTTTGAGGGGGAAACCTCCTTATTCCGACATAAATGTACAATTCCAAGATGATTCCAAATGAAAATGTCTCCTTGGTATATATAGGAGACTAGGAGGTATAATTACAACTAATGGACTAAAGATGACATAAATAAAATAACATTGCTAATGTAATATGCACCAATTAAGGGGTTATGAGCCAATATTAGGGCTTAACAATCACTTAAGGTTTAACAATTGTCCACATTTTTCTGGTTAACCACTCACCAACTCATTATTTTCCTGAGTTGTTATACTATCCCATTACCAACTTTCTGATTATGCATTTAGTTACCCAAATGATGTTGTGGATTTTGCTGCATTCGAGGGATTGAGTTGGCGTTAATACCCATTTTTGTCAACCTGTAGTATTAAATGCATGGTCATATCGAAATCCTATCATATCTCTTATAAACACATCTTTGGTCGATGGATTCAGCTAATGTTTTACACTTGTTCTTGTTATAGGCCTAGTCCTGGAGCTTCTTGAGCACTTTCTAATCCTGCATCCAACCTTTTCCCCCATGTTTTATTTTTTTATCAGCATTGAACTATTCCAATGGTTCATACAACTAGTCAAGGGGCATCCAAATCGTTGTTTCAACGGAGTTCATTGATCCAAAGGTCATTTTTCAAGGAGATATCAATGGAAAGGTCGAACAAACTAGGTTGGTTGACCTCAATTTTATTGATGTTGTTGAATTCCCCCACATGGATACCAATTCTTTCATGCATTACACTACATTATCTGAAAGAGAGTTCTAGTAGAAGTGGAAGCCTAATTACATTCCCCTGTGGGATTCTACTTTGATGTGTCTCCTCGACTTGTCGATCTTTGGCACTACCAGAGAAGCGACACATTGCACCAAATTCTTGATCAGTAGAGTGCACACAATTTCCTTGTGGCTAGATTGGGCCTACCCAATCCATTTAGAGGACATCCACATGCTCACCGGGTTGTCCATGTAAGGCCAATATGTCACCAAAGGTTTTCAAGGCTCAATGAAGCATGGTAAAAATAAAGGGGAGCTGAGCTTGTATGAAAAATATATCACACCCCATGGAGGTTGAGGAGCATACATTGCACCTATTAATGATGAGAAGGTCCATATGTCTTTCTATTTGATTGCAGGTAAAGTGATGCATAAGTACATGAAGGGAGAGTGTACTTTGGATTCCATTGTAGTGGTGGAATTCCATAAGAATGGTGGCCCTATGAATTGGTGCAAATATAAGCTCATCGAACTATTCCAGGCTTGTGTAGATGTGCATTACTGACCAAGATATTTGATATATGGATACTTTCTTCTTCACAATGTGGAAGTGGCAACTACTGCAAGGGTGCACCATTGATCACAATACAAATGGCCACATTTCCAAGCTCTCTGACCCATGGAATTTTCTTCTTTCATCTACCAATGAGGCCACTCATAATTCCACCTTCATGCAATGGTATGATAAGCTCATTTCCATAACACAACAACCTTGAATTACACAAGTGCTACTCAATAGGCATACCCATAATATATGGTCTGAAATGAGCCCGGATCATACATTTGTTTGGCCTTTGGGGGTGTACCCATCTCTTTTTCATACGCAACCGTTACCATTTTACTTTGATGAATTTGGGTTCGATAAAGAAGTCACCTCATCTCCTGGGGTCATTGTAAAAAAGAAGAAGACTAGTGTCTCTTATGCGATTCCCGCCATTGCACAAAGGTCCACACTAGTGGATACATTGGATGTCAGCCCTAGTGTGAGCAAGAGAACCTAGATACCTACCAGTTAAGAGGACAAGCTAGATGAAGCCGAAGAGGAAGCATTTCCCAGTGGCACACTTTAGATTCCGTTCTCTTCCATCCTGACGATGCTATGATTTCAGGTAATCAATTGTGGGACATCTCAACTTATTTTTTTCCTTGGAATAAGTTCTGTACCAAATCCCCATCCCAATCCTTCATTGATACTTTCATCACTGAGGCCACCCCCTTTTCCTCCATCCCATTGCAAAGTCACATTGCCCCACTTTTTGTGCATACAAAACCCCTCTAGTGCATACCACACCACCCCATCTGTGCTCTAAAATTTTGACCTCATTCAGTTCCCCATCCAAAACCCCCATCATTGATATCCTTGATGACCCTCCTGAACATATCCAACCTTCCACTATTTTTGAGGAATCCAACCTTCCACATAATTGTGGGTCCACCATGGTTGCACACACGCCTCTAGTATCTTCTCCCCATAATTAGTTTGATACACTTGCGCCCGAACCTACTGCTCAACCTGCTACAACTACTGGTCCACTCCATTACACTTCTCCCCATATCTTGGAACTTCCAGTCCCCTAGCACTCGAATCTCAATATGGTCAATTAGATACAACAAAATATGGTTCTTGAAACTCAAGTTTCGATGGATGAGGACCCTATAGGAACTGCTCTATGCCCAGGATGAGACTCAGTCAATGTAGTGCACTACTTCTATTAAGAAACATATTGTGCTGAAAACACTTCTACCAGAGGTCACCGATCAATTTGTGTGAAGTCTCAGAGATCACTCACCTACAATAGAGGGTGTTGGTACCCTGATCTTTTCTATGTGATCTATCGCAAGTGGTCAGTCGCTTTCATCATGACCACCTTGGGATTCCATTTCCATCAATGGAAAATTGTCCACATGGGAAACACCAATGATTTTGCACTATATCTGGGCCCCAACTGATTAGATGTTACATACTATCATAAATCAAGCACTGACATAACAAAAAAAATCCTTACGTGAGGTTGTCACTAAAGCCACTGCTGCCAACGAAATTGAGCATAACTTGCGAGTATAGGATGAATCCACTGTTGCAACCATTGCTGAAAAGTTTTCTCAAGTATAGACACCTTTCCTCTAGGTCATTCCTGAACTTCCAAAAGATATCACACTAGTTGTGCCACTTGACCAAGTTGACCTTATTTTCGGTGCATGGTCCTAGTTGGATGCAAAAAAAGATACTATGCAATAGGAAGTATCTGCGTTAAAGTTAAAGGAAAAGGATAAACCCAAAAATCTCCTCTAGAATCTTACATATGTAGTTGAAGAAGGTACCAATGTTAAATCCTCACTACATGCCTGGGCCGAGGAATGCCATCGATTCTTTGATATGGTCAAAAAATGGGTTGGGTTGTTGAAAAATGAAGTAATCCCATCGAAGAGTTGTGCACTAGGATTAACAAGATGCATGCATAAGCTTGGAATATTGTTGATCATATAGAGAAGTCATCTAAGTTTTCAGAGATCCAAGATGAGGATGGTAAGATGGATTCCATGGATGAAGTTAATAGAGCTGCAAAGACAACACTCTGACAGTTGTTTCCTATAGTGCAAGTGAAATACATTCCGCTACAATAGTTGGATGCACTCGTTGATACAGAGTGGAATGCTCCATTGGATACCAAGCCTAAGGTACCTGATGTCAACATCACACAGTAATGTTTTGCGACCACACCATTTTAGAAAGGAAATGAAAGGACATAGTCAAGAATTATGAGAGTTTTCGACAACAAGAACTGTATATTGTACCCGAGTTGGGCCCTCCATTTGAGGGAGAGTAGAGCAAAGAGGGAAAAGTTTGAATTGGGATGAGTCAAGTATTGTGGTTGGGGCTTGTGGGGCCCTCTGTTTCGAAGAAACATTTTTGCAGACACATAAAGGTTTTGAGGAACCCCATAGCACATCAACATTATATAAAAGTGGTGAAAAGATAACTGCCAGTGCACCAACAAGGAAAAAGAGTGATGTTCCAGTTGGAGGGAGAAGTGGAAAATCCTAGAAGCTTCGAGTGCAATAAAATACAATTCAGAATAAAAAAATCACAACAATAGAATCAAGAAGACAATACGCCCCGTGAAAAATTTATAAAGCGTGGAGTAATGTAATGGGTTGGGGTTTGATTCTATTCTAATTTTTTTGTTTTTGGGTTTCCATTGGTTATGCATTTGTTGCTCTGTTGTTGTGGGGTTTTGAGATTTGTTTTTATTAAGCATCACTGAGAAATAACTACAACTACATGGAATGTGAGAGTCCAGATTGGATATCTCATTACCGATCCCATTGTATAAGTCTTGATATGAAGAACAACTTTGTGTATGACAGTCTGTGTTGAAAAGTCAACAAGAAATGTGTGTCTAATTTATTTTTCCCTTAAATAAATTGGACAATAAATATTAATCTATTATCTCATTTATAACTGAGTGATTTGGAGTTGTAATAGAATTATAAGTGTAGTTATGTGAGTTGTAAAGTAGTTTAACTCAGTTAAGTGAGTTAA
>SNQJ01S0212821.1:8625-21235 GCA_010110895.2 Picea sitchensis | reverse complement strand
AATATGCGATATGGCAAGGAGGTCCTGACTCAATGGTTGCTCCTACTTCTCGCTATTCGGGACTTCGCGACTCCAAGGGTTTGGTCTTCCACCTCCAAACTCACAAACCCCTGATACGCGATGTTACAGACGTTAGATCCCACAACTGTCCTTCCTCTTTGATCAACGACCCAGATCACATTGAGATCTCGCGACTCGGGACTTCGTGACTCCAAGAGCCTGGTCTTCCATCTCCAAACTCATGAATCCCCTATACGCGATATATCGAGACGTTAGATCCCACGACTGTCCTTCCTCTTTGATCAATGGCCTAGATCACATCGCGATCTCACGACTCAGGACTTCGTGACTCCAAGGGTTTGGTCTTCCACCTCCAAACTCATGAATCCCCGATACACGAAATGGTCATATATCTACCACCTATCCCCCATTATGGACGGTCCCGATGTCTTCGGGACTTTCGAGACGTAGTCAAGTTTACTCTCCCGCCTAAGTAAAGGTTAAGATCGACAACTTATAGAGCTCCGATGGGTCCCTGGGATCTACGGTCCAGGATCCCATCACTGTTTGCGAAGGCTGAAAGGGCGAGGTGTTAACGCCTACGCTCCTTCTCTAGATCCATTGGTGTTGACAGGCTTGGGGTATTCTCGAAAGGATTCCGACCATTCATTTACCAAGCGATAGGGTATTTTATTTCTATATTTTAACTCGCTATCCCTTCTGAGCTTGAATCACGAAGTTCAAACTCTTGGAGATTCAGGGTCCCATGACCCCGAGACCTTAGAAAGCTACTCTTTCTTGCATAAGGGTTCCAGACCCAGATTGCATGAACCCTCAGACGATTCTCGGGAAATTATCCCTGATATTAATCGAGTCTCTGGTAAGGTTCAGTACGGTTACATGGTTTATGGGGTAATTCTCGGAAAATAGTACTCTCAAGGGGCCTTCCCAGAATATTATGAGAAACTAAGCAAATAAGATGATTCTCGGTGGAGTGAACTCATGTCCCATACTTAATCATTTGTGCAGAAAACAACTATGGCATGTAAGCATACACTGGCATCCATTCTATCAAATCAAATGTTAGGTAAACACTTCTATTCAGAACTATTTACAAGCACATAAAATTGAACATGCGATTATGGCATTAACTTCAAATAACACTTATTAGAAATAACACCAGAGGTGATGCAATTGCTAAGCGGGGTGCTCGTTTCCACCCAACCGTAGGCTCAACGACTCCCAACAGATTTACCACTATCCACCCCCAAGCTGAGACCACGATGTTGCGAGACTGTGTCTCGGTTTTCCAGTGACCTAGAACGAGGGTTACTCTCCCCCTTCTCTGCTATCACTCACTCTGCATATCTCCAAAGTTCTTCCTCCTTCCCTCGCATCTGCCCCCTCCGTGCTTCTTTCTCATGCATTTCCCTCTTGCAAGGTTGTGTGTGGCGCGATTTCCCTCGCGGTGATCAGGCCCGAGGCTCCTATGGATGGGCGGTTCACTTCCCCCATCCCTGATTAATTTATGAGGAGCTATCTACCTACCAACCTGCGAGTAATTTATTTCGGGCCAGCGAGCCGCTCTTGGTTCTCCGGGCCAGTGAAGTCCAAATACGGTATTGGTTTCGGTGGAATTTAATGCCACCTTTCCAAGTGCCTTCCACCACCTTTCTTTAGCCATCGTGGTCTCTTTTTCAGCATATCCCCTCTCAGCAGTCCTGCAATATATATTCATAATATTATTCACATTCATCGACCTTTTTCATAAGGTCCATTTACATCACACATTCACATTTTTGAGTTTGCCACAGTTCTTGGCCAGTATAGTTATTTTTACAAACTGGGGGAAACAGGGTGTTACATTAATGCTCAAATGCCAAAAATACAATGAAAGGACTTACACTTACCAATTTTTTGAAGACACCCTTTAATTTTGCTACTCAATCCCATAAACATAGGTCATTATTGATTTCCTAACGAAATTATGAGAAAAATGAGTATAAGCTCAACTATGTTCTGAACAAGTGATTAAAGACCCCTTTTTGCATGCATAACGAGACTATGGGTCTTATACATGAAAAATTGGACTAAGAATTTTCATACATAGAATTTTTACACAATATAGACATCACCATCATATTCCTCTCGAAATTATGAGAAAAATTGAGTATAAACACTCTATACTTCCCTCAAAGAAATCTATGGCATGCAAAACGAGACAAAACCAAAACTATGTACACCTCTTGCATGCAAATGGAAAAAATATGAACTTGGAATGAACTTCAATGGTACAAAATTCAATAATGCATGTAAATCCATGTTGTATGCAGGCTAGGTGTTGAGTGTAAAGTCGTCCTAAATAAGCCCCTTTATTCTCGGGCTACTTTAATCAAACTTAAATACAATTTGTTTATGTTGTTTTAACATCCAACACATGTGGTGCATTGGTAAGGGAATCTCATTAAGGCGCTGAAATATTCCAAGAATATTCTCCTGGAGGTTATGGGTTCGATTCCCATCCATTCCAATGAATTTTATTCTCCCTCAACCATTATTGGCCAATCAGAGAGTGCCACGTGGCACCTTCTGATTGGTCCACGTGCCATGCTATCATTGGTGCACCTTTCTGCCACATTGCTATACATATATGCCACCTCAAAACCCATTCACCTACCACTTGTACCTTCCACGCCATCTCACGGATGCCACATTATCCGTATAGATGACACGTGGCACTTTATTGGTCCAAATGGACCCTCAAAAATGCCATTTTTAAGTGACATGTGGCAGGATTTTGTGCTACCACGTCACCATGCCAACATCAGCATGATGTCATATTTTAGTTGTACGACCTGTATAGACAGGTCGCATGGAAGCCCATGGGCCTCCCACGTGACACTCTTGCTTTGACTTTTGACATGTTTTGACCAAACTTTAACTAGCCATAACTTCTTCATACAAACTCTGTTTGAGGTGATTTTTGCATTGTTGGAAAGATATCGCCGAGCTCTAAGCAATGGAGTCATTTTCAAGATAATTTGACAAGCTAAATGTTTTAGCATTTTAGATCCTCCTGGATTTCTTTTGAGCATTCTGGATCCTCCTGGATCACCATGTATCATAGTTTGATAGGTTATCTCTTGTAGAGCTATCCTGTCATGGACAAATTTCATGAGCAGACGAGGAGTGTTAGTGGACCCATAAACCTTGATATATGTTCCATACTCGAGCATGCACAAGTCACCTACTATTCCTACAACGTCCTAAGATTTATCTGTCATGCAAGGTGTAGGTGCATAAAACAATAGTTGGTATAGGGGAATCAATAAATTTTCACAAATCAACAAGAAGGGTCTTTCTTTTGGATGGAAACATGATTGATGCTGCAAAAGATACATCATATCACAACAAACAATTTTCATCATTAGTTCATATGGAATCAGATGATACAAGCGATGAAGATCCCAGAGTCTTTTTATTTCGAAATATCGAGATTTATATATTGTTGGATTAAAAGGCATTGTGCCAAGATTTCTAAGAAATCAAGATTTTGCCATTTTCTTGTCAAGGCATTGGTTGCTACTCTGAAAAAGAAAAGGGGCTTTCACACTAGCTTCCTTTTTATTTTTATATATATTTCTTCTAAGGTGTGAAAGCATGTTTTCTTATTGGAGTGCCCAAATGTTATTAATCCCATGGTTAGTGTGCTGGAAATTGACCCATAAATACTTGCCACATGTGGCCCCAAGGTGCACACTAAATTTTTCCCCAATGTTTAGTACAGGGGTGAGCGAGGAACATAATCCACCCGTGGGTAAGAAAAACTACAATATGAGAAGTGAGAGTTGCGTATGAGAAGTGAGAGTTGCGGTGGGGAAAGAGGTCTATATTGAAGTTAAAGCCAAACCCTAGCTTATTTGGGCACTTGAGCAAAGGTTTTTTTTGGTTCCCCCTTCCCTTTATAAAAAATTCAAAATGGAGGGAATAGAACCAAATCTAAAGGTCAGTTACCAAGGTCTCCCACTAATCTTAAATTAAACAAAATTAAAATTGTGTAGAAGGAAAAACAAGGTTACATGGGTTGGAGGCAACATACCTCTAATTTGAGTTCTTGAGTTTGATTGGTGTTTACAAATGGAGATTTGAAATCCTTGGTATCTCGTCGATGAGACTACCTCTGTTAGCGGCCTCACTATCCCGTCGATACGAAATGGTAAGGATAGGGATTCAAACGAGGTTAAATAGATTTACCAAGATTTGGAACGAAACTAAGGAAACCACCGTATGATATGGTTAGTCCAAATGTTTGGATGTGATATTTTGTGGGGTCCATGGCCATGTCAATGAGAGAAAGTTATTTTAAGACTGACATATCGGCCATCAAATGTGATTTGCTTTCCAGCGTTTTGAATAGGGAATGTGTGTTTGCCTCTAGTGTATCAACATAAAAATGTGATTTTGTCATCAACCTGTATCGACAAAACACTGCAATTTTGTCGTTGGTGAAATGCAATTTGATTGCAAATGGTTTGAGAGGTGCATCCATCGTGTATCATCGAGTGTAAAGAATCTATGTGGAAATGAAATTTTTGGGCCGATCGAGAATAGAAATTCTCAGCCAGTATATCGATCGAGAATATCAATTCTTGGATGGGGGATTTTAGTCTTCCTTTAAAGGCAAGAGAGATGACACATATTTGTGAGATGTTTTTAGATATACATGTTTATAGATAAGCTACCTTCCTAAGMACAATGCCCTGAAAAAATTCACATGCTTCTCAAAACTAGTGTTATTAGCCATTTATTTCAGAGTGTATATGCATTTGTTGCTTTGAGTGTGACTAGTTACCTATTTTGACCAAGATGAAAGATGTGGATGCCCATCCATTACTTCAAAAATGTTCCTCTACATATTCCAAGCCTTAAGCACTGATTTGAGGTGACGATAGGGGCACATAAAACAATGTATTGTCTCAATGTTCAAAGAAGGTCTTCACAACCCCGAGTTATTGTATTCTACACTCTCAGTGAGAATAGGTTCTAGAAACAAAGGTTGAAAAGCAACTAGATTTTTATGAGAGAAAATTTAATGGAAAATATGAAGCAAAGGAAAAGAAAACCAAAATAGACAACAAAGAAAGAAAATCCAGAAAAGTGAGAAATGGAGATGGAAACAAAGCCCCCTTTATTTATATACAGGGAAGCTATCCAAACACAGCTAGGTGAAGTCTTTTTTTAGGACTTTACCATTTTCAGGAAGGAGGTCCACTTCTCCTATGAGGTTTTTCAATCTATACGTCCCTAGGCCAATTGTTTTTTAACCAGGAAGGGTCTGAGCCACATTGGTTGAAATTTGGAATGTTTCCCTTTGTATTCATCTGGCTTGTCCCATTTTAGAACTACATCACCAATCGAAAAATATTTGGCACCAACAAAATTGTTGTCAAACCATATTTTTATGACCTATTGATGGGAAAAGAATTTTGGTTTGGCCTTTTCCCTTTCTTTCTCTAGTTTAATCAAGGTGTCTATTCTTCTATGGATAATTGGGAATTTTTTCCCACACGATTGTTGGGAGAGTTGGAGAGAGGGAAATAAAATATTGGGAGGAAAGATGGCTTATTTTCCTTAGACAAGGAAGCACGGATATGTATTTATGGAGGAGTTTTGGGTCACTATGCCCATAAAGGATTTGGTAAAGCACTGTGCCAATTTCTATGTTGATCAACTGTGGTTCATTTCAAGATACACATAAGGTTTTTATTGGTAGACTCAGCTAGGACATTTCCTTGAGTGTAATAATTAGCTAAATATATCAAAATAATTCCCTTATTTAAATAAAACTTAGTTAATTTCAAAGAGGAAAAATATCTAGCATTGTAAAAAAAAAGAGTGGTTGGTACACCAAACCTGGCAATGATGTGTTGTTCCGGGAAATTGATTATTGCTTCTTTATTTACCTTAGTGGTATTGCTTTCATCCATCACGTGAAGTAATCAATAATGGTCAGTATGTACTTGTGTTTCCTAGAAGAGTGAGGTTTCATTTCTCCAATGATGTCTAGTCCCCATTGTTCAAATGCTTCTTCGACAACCACAGTTTGGAGAGGGACAACAACCCTTTTCTCTCGACCAAAAAATCTCTGGAAGGATTTACAAATCTTGGCATAAGCATGTGCATGTTTGAATATTGTCGACCAGTAGTATTCTTCTTTCATAATTTTGTGGGTTGTAGTTTCTGTAGCAAAGTTTCCTCAAGCTGGTCCATCGTGAAATTGTTTGAGGACTCTGTTTACATATTGTTTCTCTAGGCATTTGAGGAGAAAATTGTCATAATTTCTTTGGAAAAGGACATCATTGACGAGTTGATAGCATGCATATTTCAGTCACATAGTCCTTTTCTATTTGGAATTCAGATGGTTTGGAGTGGTGTTGTGTTGTGGATATTGCTTAAGGTCATTTTACCAGGAACCTTCCAATGCCAGTACGTAAGAATCTTGTTGCATGCACAATGGAAATTTTTCTTCCCAACCATCTTCTTGTTGATTACCAGAGTCTAGGGTTTCAATTTCCAATTTGCATAGGCCTTGACCTTTCATAATATTGGTAGGTTTAAACTCAAGATATTATTCTTGTATAGTTTCCATCCAATTTCCTCAACATTCTCCTAGCTCTTTCTGAAAAAACAAAGATCTTATAGTTGGGTGAGGGTGTTATAACCCCATATTTCATAGGATCACCTGGTGATTATAATCTCTTCCTCTAGTTGTATTGTATTGTAAACAATATTTTATTCTGCAAATGATTTACAAAAATAAAATAAAAAGAAAAGAAAAGAAAAAGAAAAAGAAAAGAAAAGAAAGAAAGAATAAAAATATAAAAAATCAAAAGAGGGTATAAAAATAGAAAAAAAGAGAAAAAGATAAAACCCCATGAAATAAACTTGGTTTGATTCATATTGTCTAACCATGATCAAACCCTTTAAATTTATGTTGATAGGTTAGTGAATAAATTTGGCCAAACAGTCCAATCTTGGCCAAATTAGATAGGTTAGTGAATAAATTTGGCCAAACAGTCTAATCTTGGCCAAATGTATTAGGTTATAGTAATTATTAATCCAACAACCTAAGTTGGATTAATGTGTTAGTTGATTAGGCTAGGAGTTAGGTTAGTTTGGTTTCATTTCAATAAGATTTGCAAAAAGATTGATTAAAATCCTTTTATTTGAATTAATTTGATGTGTTTTTTGACCCCTTGGTGAAAAAATAAAGAAAGGGGAGCTAGCACTACCCACAAAATGTTTTTAAAATAAGTTCTATTGAGATTTGACCTTTTTTCATGTTGCGACTAAAGGGTGCACATTTTTCAGCAGTTGATCCATCGACGCCCAGATCAACCACCGACAATGATTTTCAGACCCCCCCTGTCCTTTCTGCCTTTAACGGTGGGGGGAGGGGGGGAGAGGTTTTCCCAGCGCGACCCCCCTGCAATGTGTTAGCTCCATATCTTACCGGACCCCCCCCACTCAGTTCCTCTTACCACCTACCCCCCTCTCCAAGGAAGCCACCTAACCGCTCATCCAATACCGCCCACCTCACTTCGCCACCATACCCCACTACCCTGTCACACATCACACTCATATACCCATTGGAAAATCAATGCCATCCATGTCACACTCATCTACCCGTTGGCCCATTAATTCCATCCCCCGTGACCGTTACTCGTCCAAATCACCACCTGCGCCATAACAGACACCCCCCTACACCGTTTAACTTCGTTTCTTCGCCATTACCATACTGTTCACCATCAAGTCACAATCGACACAATGCCTTTCCCAGTTTTCAAGCTAACCTCCACCAAGCACACCATCGGTAGGAGCCATTAAAATGGGTAATTACAATCAATACCCCTTTTGCCTTCAGATCTCCGTTAATTTTGGCACCCAAAACCAAATCTGTCGAAACAGAAGAAAATTAGTTTCTTCCTCCTCCCATTGACCTGGACCGCACCCCCTTGGCTGATAAATATTACCGAGTTGCAAAGCCAAAGTGTGAATTTGATTTCTTTGAATTACACTTCTGGCTAAAAGATATTTTCTTAGACCAGAGTGACGAGATTGGACTCTGGGAGTCTAATCTTCCATTGTACATGTTTCCCCAGATCTATCATTTCCCTAAGTTCGCCCTTAAGTGTCAAACCCATTACCTTCTCGGCCAAAGGGCCATCGTGTCTTCGTCTGGTGAAACTCTATTCACCATTATTCCCTAATCAATAAACCAAATGCTATAGATCCCCAGAACCGATTATGCCAGCCCTTTATCCATTGAAATCCTGAACGACCTCTATCAAAAACTTTCTTTCCCTCAAAGAGCCCAAATATTCGAAATCTTCCTACCAGAAGATGCACAATTTCCTAAGAAAAACCCTCACTATCCATCTTCCATTTTCTCAGTCAGAGCCAACCAAATCATTTCCACCATTTGTTTCCTGTTAGGATATTTTTCTAATGAATTGGTAGACGAACCCATCCTGGGTTTTCGGTTCATTTTATCCATAGAAGAGAAAGCTACAAATCAGTTCAATTTCAGTCAGTATCTGGCTGACAATATGCATCAAAAACACTTCAAGTTCTCAATAGAGAGAATTTTCAGATACTCCTCAGTGATGGTGTACCTGTTCCTTTTCTTCTAGGTAGACAGATTCTCTTGTGCTCTCCAGAAATTGGATCAGGACGGGAATCCTCAATCAGTGACTTCTTGGACATCACTAGTGAGGAAGAATTCCACTGAGTTCAACTTCAAACACTCCATTGATCATTTTTACCATCCAATGTTGTGCATGCTCGGTAGAAGAATGGAACCAAGGATAAATGAGGAGGTCTAGATAATTCTTCACCTATCGGACTTGGCCAAAATAGGGGACTGATATATTTACCAGAACCATACTGAGATCATAGTGTATGGGTGTGAATTTCCACCATACAAACTACCAAAATACCTCTTTGTCATAATCTTTGCATTGGAATACATTAGGCAGATGATAAACTCTAACGACATTCACTTTGTATCATTTAAGAAGAAACAACAACTCACGATCAAGAGCCAAATTGGTTATTTCATATGCAACAATAGAGTTGCAGGAGAAGAGGCCAGCAACCTTTTGAAACATATGGATTTAAGTCTAAGATTCCCATGGAATTATGACCCCTTTGGCGTTATATCAGAAATCAGGCTCAAACATAAGACTTCTCTTTATGCTCATGTTCCAAATCCTGAGATAGAAAATTTTATGAATCAAACAGAATGGCAAGAAAATGAATTGTTGGAGTTAGAAGAACAACCTTCACCTACCAACATTTCACATACCAACACTCCTTAGGTGCAAACAAAAAAAAGAGCCAGGAAATAAGTTTCACCTTCAGTCACAGAGGTGTCAGCTAAAGACTTCCAAGTTTATAGGAAGAGGAATAAGACTAGCCACACACCAGAAAAATTTAGAGAAGGAGAAACACAATCCACCATAGTCATGGAGGGACCACATTCCTCAACTTTATCAGGCAGTCAACATATAGTGTATGCATTCTCCTCCAAGAAGAAAGCAAACACTACACTGTCAGCTGATTCCTCCCACGAGCCAACAAGATCCAACATTTTTGACAAATACAAATTGATCAAATAGAGAAATGAACTTCTGAATAGCAGCACATATGCCTAGTTTTGGAAGCAAACATCTACAACCCAAAATATATTATTGTCTGCATTTAATACAGAGAAGGGAAGGATGCATATGGAATTCTTACAGGCATAGGTCCCTCATCCCAAAGCAACTTCTGATTACAAGAAAGCATCTTTTGGGTTTGATGTGAAAGAGGTTCATGCAACAGATCAAATGGACATGCATAGGAAAATAGGGGAGATTATTTTCTCCACCTTGACAAATAAATCATTGACTGCTGCAAAATTGCAGGTGTCTCTAAACAATGTCCAATCTCGGTTGAAGTTGGAAAATATATCCTCTCTAGACAAAGATAATAAAATCAAATCCCTAGAGGAGTTGGTGCTGAAGATTGGTTATGACCCTTCTAATTTCAAAGAAGCTGAAGAGTTATTGAAGAAGAAAAATGATGACATAGCCTCATTGAGAAAACAATTGAAACTTCCAGCCACTAAGGATTCACAGACAAAGGAAATAACTGAAAGTGAAGGCCACAAAGTGGAGATGATGAAATTGATAATGGAGCAGAATGCACAGATAAAGGAGATGGAAGCTGAGTTAGAAAAGTTGGTTAAAGAGAAAGAACAGAGTGTGCATATGGATGGTATCCCACTGGATGTAGTTCCTCTCATAAGAGTTAGTATAGGAACAACAACCACAACAATAGAGATTCCATCAACCATCCCAGTGAAAGTTCCAGATGCTTCTGAGAAGCTGGTAAAGTCTATGGAATATATGTCCCTTCAAGGAGAGGAAATCATAAAATTACGAGAAGAGGTAAAAAGCCTCTAGGACCTTAAGTCCATGTTCTAGTCCAACTATACCACATAAATGCATAAATTACAAAGGCTCAGTCAAGAATTACAGAAGCTGCAGAAGGCGACTATCATGGCTAAACAATTATCCGAAACCAAGGAAAACATATGGATGGACATCAACAAGTCAATGACAAAGATATGGCCATTCATACAAATTGTTTTTCAGAAACATGAACTGTTGCAAAAAGCCAGAGAAGCAATTGTAAAGATAAGGGAAGAATTGGGGGAGAAGCCTACAGAGGCCACTAAACTCATCAAGTTCCTAAACTCCAAGACCAAGCAAAAGTTAGAGGCATTGGAAATTGAAGACATGACATAAACCATCCTTGAGGTCAAAAAGGTCTTGACCAAGAAAGGATTGATGCTGCAGCTAGAGGAGAAAGTTCATATTATGGACAWTGGAGTGCAGATATTTTTCAACAAGGTTGACATGCTACACAAGAAGGGACTCCCTGGAATACTAGTGATAAATGACAAACTCATCACTCTGTCAGACTASAAGTAGAAGATCAACATAGTGGAAAAGGATGGTTCTAAATTTGCAGGTATAAAAGGAAGAATTACTGGTAAGGATTTCTTAGAAACATTACAGTTGGACCTGAGCATCCAACATGAGATAAAATATATTTTTATTACAAAGCCTACTTTCACCAAGTACACTAAGATAGACGAAATATACAAAACGTTACTCAAGGTTTCCATCCCTAGTCAAAAGAGATGGGAAGACCTGTGTTCTTTACTTGAGTAAAAGTGATGTGGATTTTCGAGTCAGTATAAATATGACATTCAAGTCAAAGTGATGAATCATCAACTACTTCCCCCAGAATCAACACCAAGGATTCAAATAGATTAGCAACATTACTATTATTTTGTAACTTGTAATCTAGTTAGTTAGATTTTTCCTCCACAATATTCTAGTCATTAATGACAGGATTAGATGTAATGATTTTATAAATACTTCTCACTTTGAAGTATTGAGGGTTGATTTTTGCACCCAAGGAGTTGTTTTTGTAATTTTTTCAAAAGGATCGACCAGTAATAAAAAATCTATTCACGAGATTCTTGCATTTGATCAATTGGTGATGTTTGCATTTCTCTGTTAAATGTTTTACCTTTCTTTGTGATCATTATGTTTTTTAGTTTCTAATCATTAAAAGGAAGTTAAAGAACCTAATTTGTTTGGTACACTTTGTTTCTGGTCTATTAATGGTCTATATGTTTTTCATTTGAAGTTAAGTAGAGAAATTCTTGATTGCTTCTTTACTCATCGGACTCTCACATATTTTTCTATCTATTCCACCTCATTTAATCTTAATAGATCCAACAGTCTCACTACCTTGCCTTGTGAAGGAACCTCATAAAAGTTTCCTCTGGTTCTAATCTTTAATACAAAGCCCATATCCCAATGGAATTTTAATGCATCTCTTCAACCAACCTTTATAAACAAACAAAAAAACCTTGTCCTATCATAACTAGCCTAAGATTCGCAACAAACAAAGCTAAATATTATAGAGAGATCCCTCTATGGGTTGAAAAGGGATAGATCTTGGACTCCAAAGCAGTTTGTGGTTACCTCTGTCAATTTCTTCCTCGGCCTAAGAAATTACAGAGTGCTAACATAGTGGTGACCATATTGGGGAATCAAACACACTTTCCAACATTTTGAATTTTTTGTTGGTTGTGGAGATTGATTCAGAGGTCTTTGTTTTCAGCCATGTTTATACCCCATGAAGACTTTACACCCAAGAATAATGTACACTCTTCCACGTGGGGGAGTGCAGAGGGGGATTGTGTTAGAGTTTTTTTTCCTAGAAGGCAGCCCTATGTTATGAGGGAAATGTATTGCGGCTATGCATTATGGAGAATATTGTATTCTGAGATAGGATACTGTGGGAGAAAGAATAGGAAGTTACAATGGGTTTGTTGTAGGTTGTGTTATCACCCCATAATTTATGGAAATCAGCTGATGACTTGGATATTATCTGTATCTGGTGATTTGGTTGACAAATGATATTGCATTCTTCAAATAATTTGTAAAAAAGAAAGAAAAAGTAAAAGAAAGAAAAGAAAAGAGGG
>SNQJ01S0212820.1:0-15127 GCA_010110895.2 Picea sitchensis | reverse complement strand
CAAAGAGCTATAGCATAGGGCAAATCCTTGTCGGTAGAACCCTTGAGTATCTAACCTTTGGGGGACATAAACATAAACAAATTAAAACATACAAGATCTATTGCCGCGCAACTGTGTTCGGGTTGCCAAGTAAATACACATTTCTTTCTGGTTAAGCATTTGGGTATTTCATTGCCGCAGTATTCTTCATACCGGAGTATAACTCCGTAGGTGTAAAAAAAAGTCTGAAATTTTTTTCACCATTATTTGAGACCTATTCCATTGGATTCATCTCTTCACCCGCCCACCCCTTTTCAGTTCACCCATCCTCATGGCCCATACCCGTAGCCAAGACCTGGAAACTCGCTTCAACACCTTGCAATCTGGTTTCCTTGAGACCCAAAAAGAAGTGAAACAACTCAATGCTACTGTTGCCTCCATCGATTCATCCATCAATACAACCAGGCAGTCCTCAATGGCGGAAGTCAAACAAGAACTGACCACACAATTTGAATCTGTCTTTGCGTCACTCTGCACCAAACTGAAGATCCCTACAGATGATCCTTTCTCTGATGCACCTCCAAAGACTGAAGGTGAACCTTCCTCCCATTCCCATACCTTTCAACCCCATCACTTTCAACGTGACCTACGCCTTCCGCGGGTGGATGTGACCAAATTTGATGGCTCAGACCCCACTGGTTGGGTCACCCAAATGGAACATTATTTCTCTTTATACGACATTACAGATGACTTGGCCAAACTTGATCAAGAACATTGGCAATGGTGGAAATGGAGAAAAACTTCCCGTCAAGGGTATATTGCTTGGACCCAATTTGTGACTGAGCTTTATGAACGCTTTGACACTGACACCAACCATTTGGGTCGTTTGAAAAAGTTGAAACAATAAGGAATAATAGAAGACTTCATAGCTTCCTTTGAATACTTGGCTTTTCGAACAAAGGGCATGACTGATGCTTTCTTTCGAGAGTGTTTTATCAGTGGCCTCGAGGAGGAGATTCGGGCCCATGTCCTCATGGCTCGACCTTCGAGTTGGGTGGAGGCTACTAAAAAATCTAAATAAGCACAACAATTGGTATCCTCTCAAAACCATAAACCCTCCTTTATCCCTCGCCCTAAACCCGTAAATCCCACTACTCCCTCCACCCCATTAAAGATCCAAAAATTGACCAAGGCTGAAATGGCTGAACGCCAACTCAAAGGCTTTTGTTATAATTGTGATGACAAATATTTCCCGGGCCACAAGTGTAAGGAACAAAATCTTTTTATGGCCATCTCTGAGGATATTTCAAAAGAGTATGTTGAAACTCCCCTTGTGCCCGAGTCACCTGAAATCACTGACATAACCCCTCCCTCAAACCCTCCCGAAGTGGAACCGATCATTTCCCTCAATGCTCTCACTGGCTTCTCCACCCCCCAAACCTTCAAGTTAATCGGTTACATCAAGCATCAGAAGGTCATCATTCTGGTTGATAGTGGCAACACTCATAATTTTATTCATCACCGCATTGCCCAAGAAACTCATTGCTACATCCATGCCGTCAACAATTTCCAAATCATGATTGCCAATGGTGGTTCCATGAAATGTGGAGGGCGCTGTGAAAATGTGCATCTCCAAATTGGTGACTACCACCTAAAATCCCATATGTTTGCTATCGACATGGGCGGTTGTGACATTGTGTTGGGTGCAGACTGGCTAAGGACTTTGGGTCCCATCCTCATGGATTTTAAGGCATTAACCATGCAATTTGACCAGGAAGGCCACCAATATAAATTCCAAGGCATCACTGCTGGTTCCCCTGAGGTCGTTAGTTCCCATCGCATGGAAAATCTTTTCAAAAAAGGTCATTCTGGTGTCATTGCCCAACTCCATGCCATACAAGCAACAGAGACACCCCCGGTGCCGAAAGACCTCCAAGCCCTCCTTTATAAACACCAAATGGTATTTTCCACTCCCCAAGGACTCCTTCCTTCCCGCGATGTTCATGATCATTCCATTCCCCTTGTACCCAGAAGACTTCCTCCCAATATCCGTTCGTATCCCCACCCCTTTTCACAAAAAAATAAAATTGAGAAAGTGGTCCAGGAACTCCTTACTGCAGGCATTATCCGCCCTAGTACGAGCCCTTACTCTTTTCCTGTAGTCATGGTCCTAAAGAAAGAAGGTTCTTGGAGAATGTGTCCTGACTTCCGTGCCCTCATCAAACTGACCATTAAAGACAAATTTCCCATTCCTGTCATTGATGACCTCCTGGATGAATTGAGTGGCGCCCAATTATTTACTAAACTTGATCTTCGGTCGAGCTATCACCGGATATGTATGAAGGAGGTAGACATTCCCAAGACGACCTTTCGAACTCATGAGGGCCACTATGAGTTTTTGGTCATGCCCTTTGGCTTGTGTAATGCCCCCTCCACATTCCAAAGCCTCATGAATCATGTCTTCCATCCTTTTCTTCGTCATTTTGTATTAATTTTCTTTGATGATATCCTCATCTATAGAAAAACCTGGACATACCATCTTACTCATGTGGATCGAGTTCTCCATCTACTCTCTCAGCACCAACTTTTCCTGAAACAGTCTAAATGTGCTTTTGGTGCCTCAGAAGTAGAATACTTGGGTCATCTGGTTGGCAAGGATGGCGTCAGGGTGGATCCGAAAAAGATTGAAGCTATGCAAGACTGGCCGCACCCAAAGACTCTTAAAAGATTGCGTGGATTTTTGGGCTTAACAGGGTATTATCGCAAGTTTGTTAAGAATTATGGCAAGATTGTAGCACCTCTCATGGCTCTCCTAAAAAATAACTCTTTCAATTGGACTCCAGCCGCTTCTCAAGAGTTTCAAACCTTGAAGACGACCATGTGCACCACTTCGGTTCTGGCCCTTCCTGATTTTACAAAGACCTTTGTGTTGGAATGTGATGCTTCAGGGAAAGGAATCAGTGCTGTCCTTATGCAAGAGGATCGACCTTTGGCCTTCACCAGCATACAACTATCTGAAAGGAATTTGGGCAAACCCATCTATGAAAAGGAAATGTTGGCTATTCTGCATGCCGTTGATTTGTGGCGCCCTTATCTCTTGGGGAAACGTTTTCAAATTAAGACAGACCATCAAAGCCTCAAGTACTTTCCGGAACAACACATTTCCTCCTCGGAACAACAAAAATGGGTGACTAAGCTCTTTGGATATGATTATGAGATCATTTACAAGAAGGGCAAAGACAATGTGGTGACATATGCACTGTCCCAAAAATATGAAGAAGAAGGATCCCTTTTTTCTCTTTCCTTCATTGTAATAGATTGGCTCCAAGTTGTGCGCCAGGAATGGCTACAAGATCCCAAAAGTTCGCATCTGATCCAACAATTGCAGACCAATGCTCCAACTCCCCTAGGGTACTCTTGGCTCTAGTATGAGCTTCGATACAAAGGCCGTTTGTATTTAAGTAAACAATCAAAGCTTAAATCCACGATACTTTCTGAGCTTCATGCTACACCCACAGCGGGGCACTCCGGGTTCACCAAAACCTATGACAGCGTCAAACGTTCTTTCTTCTGGGATGGTATGAAACAGGACATCCATAATTTTGTCACTGAATGTGAGGTGTGTCAACGCAACAAGGGAGAAATAGTCAAATCTATGGGCACACTACAACTGATTCCGATTCCACCTTCTATTTGGAAGGATATCTCTATGGACTTTTATTATCGGCTTACCCAAATCAGGGAATAAATCAGTCATAATGGTGGTTGTGGATCGCCTTTCCAAGTATGCTCATTTCTGTGCTCTTCAACACCCATTTACTGCATCCACGGTGGCTCACATTTTCATGGACCAGGTCTTCAAGCTTCATGGCATGCCACACTCTATTGTTTCTGATAGTGACCCAACTTTCACAAGCAATTTTTGGCAAGAACTGTTTAAGCTACAGGGCACCCAATTGCATCTCAACACAGCTTATCATCCCCAGATTGATGGTCAAACGAAATTTGTCAATAAGTGTTTGGAAACATATCTAATGTGTTTTGCCTCTGAAAAGAAAAATCGGTGGGCTCAATGGTTACCCCTCGTTGAATGGTGGTACAACACTTCCTACCATATAGCTACACGCATGACTCCCTTTGAAGTGGTATATGGACATAAGCCACCTTCAGTTCTCTCATACTTACCGGGTACCTTGAAGGTCCAGGCGGTTGACCAAACACTTATAGTTCGAGAGGATATTATTCGTACCCTTAAAGAGAACTCGACCATGGCACAAAATCACATGAAGCAACAAGTAGATCAAGGTCACTCTGAACGTCAATTTGCAGAAGGGGATCAGGTGTTTCTGCGATTGCAATCATACAAGAAAAATTCCCTCAAGGCCGAGCATTATCAGAAGCTAGCACCCAAATTTTATGGTCCTTATACAGTTCTCAAGCGTGTGGGACAAGTCGCCTATCAGTTAGCTTTGCCCAGTCAGTCAAAGCTACATCCTATTTTTCATGTCTCATGCTTAAAGAAGGTGATTGGAACCAGGTGCCAAATTCAAACCAACCTTCCCGAGTTAGCTGAAGAAGGATCTATTTGGCTATAGCTAGAAGCAATTTTGGACCAGTGTGAGCGTTGCCTGCATCATCGAACCATCAAGGGAGTGATAGTCTAGTGGAAAGATACAACTCCAGCAGATGCCACTTGGGAACCAACTACCATTCTGCAGCAGTTTCCACATCTCAAGCCTTGAGGACAAGGCTGTTTTTAAGGGGGGCGGACATGTTAGGGTCCTAACTTGCACATAGGTAGATCAATATATTTGGATGTAATAAAGGTCAATATTAATAAGGCCTTTCAATAAAATAGAATAAGGTGGATGTAAGAAGACCTAATAGAAGCTTCCTCTTATAGAAGGATCTTCCTCTAGATGCTTCTCTTGATAGACATATTTAGTATAAATAAGGGTCGAGGGTATGAAAACCCTAGCTTGGAGATTATTGTAACAGAGCGCTGCTCGACTGGAGGTTTCCCCCTCGAAGAGGCCCGTGAACATTGCTTTCTGAATCAAAGTGTTATTTCTATTGTTGTTCTTATATCATTTCTGTGTTATTGTGGAGATTATGCTGGTTATATTACTGTTATTCTGCCATTTCTAGCATTTTATTTCTGTTCTGCATAACTTTTTACATATGGTATATTACATGACATTTCATAGGAGATCAGACTTCAAAGGAATTCAATAGATGCAGAGGGAGAAAATGGCTCCAAATATTGTATAGACTCAGAGGGAGTCAAGTTCTAGAGAGAGCAAGAGACCACACAAGTTTTCCAGCTATGTTGCGTTGATTAGTAAGATCATTGATTCAAAACCTTCCACTTCTGAGGAAGTTGCAAAGTAGCAAGTGTGGAAGGATGCTATGATGGAAGAGTACCAATCCATCACGAAGAATGATGTGTGGGAAGTGGTTCTGAGACCAGAAGGGAAGTCAGTAGTGACTTCCAAGTGGACCTACAAGATCAAGCATGTTGCATATGGAAGCATAGAGAAGTACAAATCTAGATTTGTGGTTAGAGGATTCTCCCAGAAAGAGGGAGAATATTATGACGAGACATTTTCTCCAGTAGCAAGGTACACTTCCATTAGATGTATTATTTTACTTCTGTTATGGGATGAAAATTACTCTAGATGGGTGTCAAGGCTACTTTCTTGAAAGGTGTAATTGAAGAAGTGTACATAGAGCAACCACAAGGTTTTGTGATCCATGGGAAGGAGTCCCATGTTTTTAAATTGAAGAAATATTTGTACGGGCTTAAGTAGCAACCCATGGCATGGTATGCTAGAAATAACTCAAGTCATCCACATAAAATAATGAACAAAAGAAATATACAAAATCCTTGAGGTCGGGTAGCACCATATTTTAATATTTATGGAAGGATAACACTTATCAAATAATTCTTGATACATTCATAATATTCTTCACTATGCTCCAATACATTATTTACACTTGTTTATATAGCATTCTATATCTCCTAGGAACCTTATAGAGAAGGAATATTCTAGTAGGTGGAACCTTCTAGTAATTCTTCTCACCTTTATTTTGTTCACACTATTACATGGGCCTTATTACTAGAATTTTCCTCCATACATAACAATACATAACTACCTAACTGTTATTATTACCCTTGGGTACCTCCCTAGGTACTCCATATTACCTTGCCTAAGTATACTACACTCCATCCTCCTGCACATGTTTCATCCTCGAAACATGGAAATAAACCATACAATATGATAGAATAAGAAATCTCGCTAATTGGTACTAAGTACTAACATCCATCCATCCTAATGGAATATGAATATGATGTCCAACTGTTGCATTGCCACCTTGATCTTGAATCTTGTCACTCCTTTGATGCCATGGGGTAGTTTCTCTTCTCTGATATTTTCCTGTAGTGCTAGTAGTCCACCACGTGCTTCTTGATTGGTGCCATTTTTGGTGCCATGTTGTTCCATAATAAGTTTGTTGATGTGCATGCCCCTCCCTTGCTGACTGTTGTTTCTCTCTCAGTTCTGCTTGTTTGGAATTTTCAACACGTGGTGCATTGGTTTCTTCTTCCTGTTTATGCTCTTCCTCTTTCTTTTCTTCATATACTTTTGTAGGCTCTTCTTCTGAATCAAACTTGAACTTGCCATCTGATGTATCATGAGGTTCTACAATTTGTTTCCGTGCAAGTACTTCTTCATGGACCTCCTTAGACCCTTCTTGTCGAGTAAGAGAAATATCGTGGAATATAATTTTCTTTTTCTTGTACCACAACTTCCAAAACTTCTTTTGCACATTAATATTAATTGTACCCACTAATTCTATCCAAGGATATCCAAGAATAACATCAACACAATTCATATCTATGGCTTGAAAACCAAAATGCAATACTTATTTTTCCATGTGATCTTCAAATCTTTAAAAAAATGAATATTCTCAGCCTCAACCTGTGTACTTTGCATGTTCTTTGTTGGAACTTGCAATCTATTAGCCAAATAAAAATTAATAAAGTTTTGTTGGCAACTAGGGTTACTAGAAACAATGACTTTTTTTTTATGAATACAACCATGAACCTGTAATATAGAGTTGCCACATGAAAATAAACCCTTGGTATTCTCTTTATCTTTTTTTCCAACGTGAGATCACCTATCTAAAAACAATTTTTCCAATTCTTCATCGGGAAGTACCATCATCTTGAAAATGTTGAATGAGGACCACCATGTGCTAGCATCTTCTCTGAAACTAAAGGGTAATGCAAATTTCCACTTCTCTTCCCATACTGAGTTGTGGGACTTTAGAAATTATCAATACTAGGGCCATCATATTTTCCAATTAAAATGCATCTTGCTTGAAAGAAATCTTCAACAAAGAACTAGGGTTTATAAAAATAACTTTTAAAATCACAAGGTTGTTTCTAGAAAAAAAAACTTTGAAAATTTGCTTATTTTAAAATGCTAATAACTTCACTTCTTGGACTCTGTTTCAGAGGATCTGTTTTTTGAAATTTGGTGTTTTTCTGAGAGGAATTCAATTTTTTAATTGGTTTATGCAAATTTTCCTAAGAAACTTTCATAATTTAATCTGAAGTGTATCGCCCTCTTTTCTTGAAAAAATATGCAAAAACAAAAAACTTTCTTCCTTTCTTTGGCTGAAGAAAGTGCTTTGATATCAAATTTTATGTTCCAAATAAATGTGAATATAAAATCTAGAATATAGATCCTTAACTTCAATAAGAAACCCAAACCATTCACATAAAATACTCAACACAAGAATGAGATAAAATCATTGAGATAGGGTAACACCATTAACTATTCCTTACAGAAAGAAATGCTCCTCAAGCAATGCTTGCTTGTTACAATAATGATATTCTTCACTATGCTTCATTCCATTGCTTATACTTATTTATATAAAACTTTCTATCTCCTAGGAACATTCTAGAGAATAAATATTCTAGTAGGGGAACCTTCTAGAAAGCCTTCTCAACTTTATGATGTCCACACTGTTACATGATCCTTATTTACTAAAAATGACAATCATACATAACAATACATAACTACCTAACTATTATTATTCCCTTTGGGTACCTTGCTAGGTACTCCATATTACCACCCCAGGTATACTTAAATACCAATAATATATCGGTGTCTATGTTAACAACCAAGGTTTGTGACTCAAAAACATCATATTGGGATGATAGATACATGCAAAACTATATGCATATGGGTTTCTTGGTGATCCAGGAGGATCCTCAGGTCTAGAAAAATGCTCAAAAATAAAAGTTCTCAGAATTAGACGAAACTAGTTCCATTGCGTCCGCCTCGTTGCGTTGATTCCGACCATATATTGTTTTCCTCAAACAAACATTGTATGCGAACGTTATCACGTTCTGATCAAATTCCCAAACAGACAAAAAATCAACAGTCAAAGTCAACGCCGGTGTTAGCAGTACGAAAAGTGATGTCAGCATGATGTCACCATGCTGATGTGGCATCGGTATGACATGATTACGTGGCAGTGAAACATGGAGGTACAGACTGACACATGGAAGGTGACTGGTAGTACGACAGGTTGATGTGGCAGTGACACATGGCAGTACATGATGATACGTGGCAGTATGACCAACTGACTGGGAACGACACGTGGAAAATGACAGGATGTGCGATGAATGACTGGGCAGGAAACATGGTAGCTGACAGGGTGTATGATAACTAACTGGGAAGGACACATGGCAGGTGACAGGGTGTACGGCGGTTGACTAGGCATGACAATGGTCCAATCATGGGTCACCACATGGCCCAATCAGATGGTGCCACGTGGCACCCTACAGATGGCCAATGAAGGCTAGGGAAACATTTTGGCAAGGATCGGGATCGACCCTGCGACGTCTCGGGTTTCTAGCGACTTCGCTAAAGCACGTGACCAATAGGCTACAGGGTAGGGCTTGTTAAGCCATCGATAGAATTTGGTTTTGTTTTAGCTCCGGGGAGCGGTTAACACCAAGGCATTGGCCCGGGGGATAGCCCACCAGACCAACAACCGTTACCATGAGACCAGGTGCTAGAACCAATGGCCAGGGCCGATCGGTGGGGGGCTTATCCTCTCCGATCGGACCCTTGGTCCTATCCACGCCATATGACTAGGGATCACTCACAGGAAGGGGGGTGAGCGGTTAGCACCTTTTGGCTATCTCTTGGCCATATGGCACATGTGACCATTGCAAAAGGGGAGTGTGCTCAGCCTTAGGGGGCTTAGTCTGATTTTTTGTAATAGAGTGGGTTTTTGTTATAGTTTTGGCTAGAATTAGACCTTTTTTGGAGATGTTTTGGCCATATGGAGGGGGATTTGACCCCCAAAAGAGGCCAGATATTTGTGGGAAGTTGGGATTCCATTATTGAGTCTAAAAACTATATAAACCAGGTCCTTTGAGCTTGTGAGGGAACTTTTGTATTGCAGGGAATGTGAGAGCAACTTGAACTAATGGCGCATTTCTCATGTTTTGAGGGGCATTGAGGCATGCTTTGAGATGAGATAGTTGAGGCATGTGTGTATTTTCACAAGGAAGTCTTGTACAATAGATCAGAAGCCTATTTGTAACATCAAAGAGCAATTGTAAAGAGAACTTGAGCATTGAATATCAATAAAGAGGTCCTCCACTTGGAAGTGGACCCAGAGACATAGCCACTCATTGGTGAACTCCGTTAACAAGTTCTTTGTGTCTATTTATCTTTCTTATTGCTATTATTTTCTCTTATTTACAACATGTTTAATGATGGCCAAACTCTTTAATGATCCATGATCATCAAGCTAATGTCAATTGGTTTATAATACCTTTCATTTTTGGATCAAGTATTTTGGTATCAGAGATTTGGTTGTGTTGAAAGGTCTAACAAGTGCAGGATTGGATGCTCACAAGATCCAAATCTCGTAGAGGAGAAGGATCATTGGCTGAGTTCATTTCATAGATAGAACGAGTGTTGAGGAAGAAAATAATGGCGATAGAAAGAGAAAATTCTCCATGAACTAGAGAGTTCAAAAAAACATTTTTCTCCATGTGAGAAATGGTCAAAGTGTTATATGATGATTTTTTGGAGAGAAAGAAACTTGTTCTAGGAGAACCTCTTACGAAGGATAAAAGTGAAGAGAAAGGAGACTCTTCAAAGCCTCCTCCTTCACCACCTTCTTCTCCTTCTTCTTCAAGTTCCACTTCAAATGCTAGTTTTCATTCTATGACACATACTATACAAAAGCATACACATAAACATAAGTCTGACATGCCTTTATTAAATCTTGATGTTAAGTTTGAGTTACCTTTGTATGATGGGGAACTAAAATTGAAGTATATTGCAGGATACAAAAAATCATAGATGAGGAGACTATGATCCAGCTTGCTAGTCTTAAGATGGGAGGAAACACTGTTGTGTGGTGGGAAAGCAGGACACAACATGATCTTAAAAAGTTCGGTAAGACACTCTCCTCTTGGATTGATTTTACATATGCATTACGAAAGCAATTTTATCCTCTAGCTTATATGCAACAAGCTATTATGTCATGGCAGAACTTTAGGTAGTTAAAGGGACAAAGTGTCAAAGTTATACATAGGAGTTTCAGAAAAGAGATTTATTGTTGGGTATACAATTGGATACTCAAGAGACATTGCTTAAGTACATAGGTGGTGTGCATAGATATTTACGACATACCATTCTTATGTTTAATACAACTAGTTTAGATGAGGTGTGTGTGCAAGCGACTCATCTTGAATCTATATGTAAGAATGTAAATGTTGATCTTGTAAAACCATTTAAACCTACTGAAGGCAAAACGAAAGGCAAGGGTAAAGATAAGTTTAAAGGGAAGAAGTCTAATATAGTGAAGAAGGAAAAACCTACATGCACTCATTGTAAGAAAGAAGGCCATAATGAGGATCGTTGTTGGATTCTTCACCCATAATTGAAACCATCAAAGTTAGGAAATAAAGGGAAGCCAAAGACTACTGCAACAACTCAAACATACTTGGGATCCGATTCGGGAGATGAGACCAAGATCATAGTCATGGGAATCAAAGGTAAAAATTCTGAATCTAGTACAAGCTCTTCAGTTCAGTCTATAAAAGTTGATCATGAAGTTGATGAGATCAAACAAACAAAACTTTTTCATATAAGAGTAATTTCCAAACATACAAAAATTGACACTCTATTTGATAGTGGCTCACAAGTAAACTTAATATCCGAGATAATTTTTAAAAAGTTAGGATTAACTACTAAACCTCATAAGAAACCATATCCATTAGGATGGATTCATAATGATAATCAGTTGCAAGTGAATAGGAAATGTGTTCTAAAGTTTTCTATCACTTCACAATTTATAGATGAGGTTGAGTTAGATGTAGTTGCACTTGATATATGTGGTATTGTACTTAGGAGTCCATATTTGTTTGAGAGAAAGGAAATATTCTATCGTGAAGACAATAAGTATCAATTAACTAAAGATGGAAAAGAATATGTTGATTAGTTGAATCTGTCACTAATCAACTCAGGGAAAATGAAGAGAATTGTAAATGCCAGTAAACGATATTTACTAATGGTCGTAAAAGCAAAGGATACTGATGGAATTGATACTTTCCAAGATTGTGATACAAAGTTGAAAGATGACTTAGTTAGAGTTGTTTCTGACTATGATGATATTTTTCAAGTTCCGAAAGGATTACCTCCAAAACGACAAGTTGAACATGAGATACAATTGCAGTTGGATGTTCCTCTTCCTAACATTGGAATGTATAGGTTATTGTTGGTCACTGTAATTGTTTATTAACTAAACAATCAAGTGTTACATAAATTGTCAACCTAGGGAAGTCATTTTATTTCAAAGGCAATCACACACTGTATATGCTCAATCTCAAAAGCAATCTAGAGTTGTAGTAAAAGTATATTAATCACACCTTGCCTTGAACACACTGAAGTTCTACTTTGAATTACATAAAAACAATCTATCTATTGCAGAGTTCGAGGTTTAAGGAAATAATTATCAGAAGAATCCTGGATTACATTAAGAAACAATAACCTAGGAAACTTCTCACCTCTATTTGGGTTTTGGAAATAGGAAGATTTTTAATGACTTGTATCTTGGATGGATCCACCCGGATTCCTTGAGATGAAATAAAATGTCCAAGCACTATTCCTTCACTCATCATCATATGACATTTTTCTGTACTTAAGGAGAGGTGGGCTTGTATACATCGTTTAAGTACTTTCTCAAGGTTTTGAAGTGCTTCCTCAAAAGAGACACCATAAGGGGTAAAATCATCCATAAAAATTTCCATAGAGTCATTAATCATATCAGAAAAGATTCCTAAAAATGTTCGTTGAAAGGTTGCTGGTGCATTACATAGTCCAAATGGGAGGACTCTATAAGAAAAAGTTCCCCAAGGGCTAGTAAAAGTGGTCTTATCTTGGTCTTGGGGTGCAATTTTGATCTGATTATACCCACTGAAACCATCTAAAAAGGAGAAATATTTCTTCCCTGACAAACTATCTAACACTTGATCAATGAATGGTAACAGAAAGTGATATTTTTGAGTGACTTTATTTAAGGCTCTATAGTCTACACATACTCTCCATTTCCTGTTTTTCATAGGAACTATTACCAACGGGGAAACCCATTCGCTGTCCGATATAGGATATATAAACCCTGCATTAAGCAATTTTTGAAGTTCCTCAAGAATTTCTCTTAAATTAGGGTTCATTCGTAGTTGAGATTGGCAGATCGGTCGACAATCTTCCTTGATATAGATACGATGAGTACATAATTCGAGAGAGATTCCTTTCATATCTGTATAGTCCCATGCGAATGCTTCCTTATGTTCAAGAAGTAACTTCATTAATTTTTGTGTTTCAACATCTATCAGGGTGGGGTTTATGTTCAGTGTTTTGCCAGGTTCAATTTCTACTGGTATACTTTTAGAAGAGATGGTGGCTGATGTTTGAGGTGGGTTTTCAGAGTTAAGGTTTTCCTGGTTATCTGACTCCAAAAGTGCAGTTAGTTGGTTATGAGTTTCTGGAGTCACAGAGGAAGGTTCACAAATAAAATTATTAATTACTTCATCCTCAGTGGCATCTTTAAGGCTTAAGGATTGTCCGATAGTCAAGATAGGTTGAGTAGTTTGATCATCAAAGTCCACCCATAAAGAATTGTCATTATTAATCAAGGGTGTAGTGTGAGGGTAGAGGGTAAGATGTTTAGTCTCATATCCGTTGGAAATTGTCATTGAACTAGATCTACAACTGATAAAAGCGTCTGCTGTGGCTAGCCAAGGCATGCCCAAAATTAGAGGGTGGCCCCCCAACTTTGTTTTAGGTTGTAATACTACAAAGTCAGCTGGATAATTCCAGGATTCAACTGAGATGATTAGGTCTTGAATGAATCCTTCTGGTTTGATTGTAGAATGGTCATCTAATTCTAGAATGGTTGGGGTGTCTCTGATTTCATTCTTCAGTTGTAACAGTTGTGAGGTTTCAAGAGTCATAATATTGATAGCAGCGCCTAAGTCTACCAGGACTCGAGGAATTATTGTTTTTCTAATTTGCACTGAGACGGTAGGATGGCCGGGATCACCATATTTAACGGGGGGAACTTTACCCGACATTAGTGCAGACAAATCACCCATGACATGAACTGTGAGGGGATCTCTAGTTTTCCTACCGGGTTTCTTAACACAAATGTCTCGCATAGTTCTGGCATAAATTGGTACGTCTCTTAGTGTTTGTAATAGTGGAATTTTGACATAAAGATTTTGTAATTCCCCTAGAATATTGAAAGCAGGTGGCTCAGGCGTTTTAGTCAAAGCTAAACGCTCAGGAAATAGTGGTTTTGCTGTTTTAGCAGCAGTGTTGGAGGATGATTGTACCTCTTCAGGTACATCATGCTTTTTTGTTTCCTCTTTATTGGAATTAGAAGAGGTAACATGAACAATGATAGGTTCTACTATTTTCCCAGATCGTAAATGAATAACATTGCATTGCATAGGGAAAAGAGAAATTATAGGCTGGTTTTGAATATCAATGCATTGCACAACCCTATTATTGGGGTTAGGGTTAGGTTGTAAAGGTAGTTGGGGCCTCATCATTTGATTGTTCGGTGGAGTACCTGATGGTAATGAGAGTGGTTGCAGAAATTGTGATTGAGGTAATTGATTTGGTAACGGGGGTTGTTGACCTCTCCAATTTGGATTCCATTGGTTAAGGTAAGGTTGTTGTTGTGGAGGCCAAGGAGTCCTCATTACTGGATCTACAAAGGGAGGGTTAGTTTGTTGCATGGGTGGGTAATTCATTTGATTGAGGTATTGCATTTGATTATAGGGAGGGTAATTTGCTTGATTAAAAGAAGGATAGTTATTCCAACAATTAGAAGATGTAAATGACATATTATGATTCATACCTTGTCCCCGCGGCTGCCATTGCCTTCTCTATGTCAACAGATAGACAACTTCAGCTTCTTCATCAGTTGGTTGTAATGCTGCCTTGAATCCTGGTAAAGAAGGGCATTGTTGAGTTTCATGATCCTTATCACAAATGGTGCAGATTGGCTTTTTGTCCAATGGGCATTCCCTTCGTGGGTGCTTATCTCTGCATTTGTAACAAAAGATGGACAGAGCTGCTTTTGCTTAGTCTTGTTTCTTTTGAATATGCAAGGTCTCAATTTGTGAGGCAAAAGAGCTTAACATTTCAGTTTTAAAACCCTCAAGTAAATTACCTATTTCGGCTCTTGTTTCTCCTCCACTGGCTGATTTTTGAACTCTTGAAAATGTGGTATCCCTGCTATTTGATCTATTCCTTGCAGCTCCTCTTGAACATCTTTTACATAGGTTAACAATTTCATCATATGATTCTTTAGATATGTCCCCTTTTCCAAGCATATTCAACATATCTAGACAGTCACCCCTTACTCCTTTTAGTAATATTGTTTTAAGAATATATTTCCTTACATTGGGGTGACTGGATCTTTGTAGATTATACTGTAGCCTTTCTACAAAGTCCTCCAGATTTTCATCCTCTTTCTGTATCATCTTGAATAGTTCCTCTCTTTTTTCTCTTGTTCGGCAATAGTCTTGGTATTTATGCAG
>SNQJ01S0212819.1:15905-31690 GCA_010110895.2 Picea sitchensis | reverse complement strand
AGGATGTTGAGTCATCGATGGAACCCCTTGGACTCTGGATCGAGTCAGGGAGTGTGCCCTTCAGGTTTGATTGTTTTACTGTGATATTAGTGCATCTGACTAGATGATATGATATGAATATGTTTTGACATGATTTGTTGATGATGCAGGCTGACAATAGCTTGCCGACCAGTCTCACATATGGATTAAAGGGGTCACGCACGACTACCAGAGATGTTGAGGGAGAGGTGTGGACAACAACCCTGCCACATACTACTACCACTCCCGCCGTGGTTCGAACTATAGATTAATGATTACCTAGTTCGAGAGGACCCACGATGCCATGAGGGAAGAATGCAATAGTTTCTCACGATGATTCTAAGGGGAACGCAATAAGGTAGGAGCCTTATTCCTTAGAAGCCCTTAGTCTCCCACAAGTTCACCTGGCGGAGTGTTGACTCCAAGGGTTATTGATGTCTACCAAGCCAGTCAAGAGGCGAGTTGCACCCTTGGAGCACATGGTGCGTCTTGAAGGGCACATCGCACAAGAAAAATTGAGAATGGCGAGTGGCACCCTTGGAGCATGTAGTGCGTCCTGAAGGGCACATCGCGTAAGGGAACAGATAAGGTGAGTGGCACCCTTGGAGAACCTAGTGCGTCCTGAAGGGCACGTCGCATTGTTGTTGATAATTAAATGAGCCTAGATGGCCTTAGGACGAATAATGAGTTAAGTATTTTTTAAAAACAATTTCCCTAATTAAATGTCGCCCAGTACAAAATTTAAGTTCTAAGTCTAAATTACACTAGGGGTAAAATTTTGTCTACTCTTAAAAAAAATAAATGAAATAATAAAAAAATAAAATAATAATAAGTAAAATAAAAACAACTTAAATAATAATCATGATCTTCGTTAAATCTTGTAACATGAGGGGAGTAAGAAATGAAATGTTTAAAAAAAAAATCATGTTGGATTAAAATTTAAAAAGTGAATTAATTGTTTTATTACCTTAATAGATTAAAATATACTAATTAAATAAGAAAAGGGAAAAAGGGGTTAATGTTCATGCCTTCCTTTTTGAGTTCTAAGTAAAAGGGGAAAGAGGGAAAATAATAAAAATAGGAAACTAGGGAAGAGAAGTAACATAAAAAGAGAAAAAGGAGAACTTAAGGGAAAAAGCGGAAAGTCAACTTAGTAAAGAATTTACCATTTAAGAGCTTTCTAATTTTAAGTTGAATTAGCAATTTAATAAAAGGGAAAGCTATTAAAACCTGTAAGAGAATTTGGGGACACCTAGGAGTGATTCTAGGAGTATCTCTAGGTGGGTGAGGGAAATAAGACAATTAATTAATTAAAGAAATTAAATAATGGAGGAATGAAGGGGATGGGTGACACTTGTACGGAGAAGAATTTTTAGGAATTTATTTTTAAAAACTTTAATTAAATGAGATTTTAGGAAAGAGGGGAAGTTCAAAACTCTATAAAATGAAGAAAGGAGAAGGAGGAAGGATCATCTTCTGTTTGCGTAATGTTACGCTGCAGAAATATCGACTTGACTGATTTACTTGTGGGAGTTGGGATACCCAGCTCGGAGAGGAGTCTTAGCTCGGCCTTGCGAGGTGAGCTGGGAGCTAGCCAAAATCTATAGATAGTGTGTGTGGCCCCTTTGTGGCTTAGGGGGCTAAGGGGGAAGAAGAGTACCCCTAGCATTGGCTGGGAAGTACCAGTGAAGTCTCAATAGTCGGCGAGCAGGAGTTTCACAGAGCGTGTGGATGACACTCGGAGTAGGCGAACAGGCAACAGTACACTTCTTCGTTGAATAGTAGATTGTTGTAGGATTTATGATTTGGATTTGCTTGTTTATTGGGTAGGTAAACTGGTTGTCTAGTTTCATGACTGAAATGTTTATAGCCTAACTGATTGATGGGTTGATTGATTCCCATGACCTTTGTTTCCCTCATGTCATAACCGCCCTGTTTGTTAATTGTGACCTTGAGGTTGTTTATCCTTCGTCCCTAGCTCCCCAATCCTCGCCTGAGAAGTCGGCTAGTAGCCTGAACTATGGTCGTCGCCTTAGCGTTAAAATACCTATTGATCTCAATGCCCTAATTTTTTGTGCGAGGATGGTGAAGTGAATGAAAACCTATCATCTGTCTACCTTTGTTTTTGTCCTTCCCTGATTGTTGACTTGCACCTTCTGGTATGGCCTTTGCGTATGGATTATCTTGCTTCCTTGTTGTTTATTTTTCTGCGCCTTGACTGATAGAAGCCTGTGATCCTTTTGATGAGTTATCCTTATGGTCTTGGCATTCTCTTACTGTTGTCAGCACCTTATATTGGTATCCCGAGATGTGAAAAGAATTTAACTTCCTTCTGAGTTGTTTCATGTGGATTGACTTGTTTTTTTTATTCTACGTTGTCATTATGTAATGGAGGTAAAAACCTTACCTCTACGATGGTAATTTTGTAACAGATGTAAATATATATATATATTACCTCAACTATTTTAAATAGATAATGGATAAAAAAAAATATTACTTCCGCATTGGTCATTATGTAATGGATGTAAGATCTTATTCAGCTATAGTAAATATGTAACCCATGTAAAGTGTTGCCTCTGTGATAGGATGAATGATGTGATAAGATTATTTCAACTAATGTAAATTGTGATAACTGTAATCTTAACTTCTTCGTTCAATAAGGTAATGATGTAAAAATATTACTTCAACAATTGTAACTTGTGATAATTCTAAACCGTAACTATGCATTCAATAAGGTGATGATGTAAACAAGGATTTCTGCAGTGAGTGTCAATTTAGCCCTACATTGGATGCCTCCTTCGCAGCCTAAACTGGTGTGCCCTGTGCACGTTTTCCCTTTTTTTTTAAAATGTGAATGGGTGGATGTTGAATGCCCGCGTTTTCCCCTCGAATTGATTGACTGTGCAGTGATTGCATATTCTAATTTCATATACGAAATGCCTCTAATTTCCGTTACAGGTGGAATTTGTTTGAGTAATAAAAAAGGAAAAAAAAAATGCAGGTGTATTTGCAAGCGTTAAGTGAACCAATTGTTAGATATCACTCCTCTCTCTTTACCCAGTGAAATCGCACTCCTTTGTTGAGCCAACTCGTGGTCATCCTACCAATGAATTTTTCACCACTTATACACAGCGGAATCACCCTCCTATGCTTAATGAATTCGTGGTCATCTTACCAGTGATTTCGCTCTGCTCTTACACAACAAATTTTCCCTCCTATGCTCAGGAATTCATAGTCCTTTTTCCAATGATTTTAACTACCTTAACTCAGCAAGGTTCTACTTCTTACCTGAGTGGAATCACAACCTTATTCTCAGCGTTTTTACCGGCGTTTACCTCTGCAATTTTCTTGGTGGGAAAATTGCGAGGGGGATTCTGCATTTAACCCTGTTCGATTCCTTCCCTATGTGATTTGTTGCCTTAACCAACCAATATTCGCCCATCTAAACATGACAAAACTTGCAGTTTTTTACCATGATTTGCCTTTAAACCGAGACTGTGGTTGCCCTTAAAATGATGGTCTGTGTTGGTTGTTCTTGGACACATTTGCCTTAAGGTTGACTAAGCGTTGTGGTTGAATGGATGAAATTTCCCTCAGTCCTTGCCTTTATTTTTCTTCCTGGCAGTGAATTTTATTAATGCCTTATTAATTGCTTATTTATTATTTTTAAATGCCTTGTTATTGCATTACATTAAATGCCCGGTTATTTGCTATCCACTTTATGATAAATGCCTTGTTATACTCTTCCTTATTCATTTTGATGGTAACATTTTAATTTACGATGGATGCTATGGTTATCAAGATTTACGACTTAGCCCTTAGCTCTCTGGTTGTTGATTTAGATACTATTACATGGCATAATGGTTGGTTGCTAACAATAATCCCGCACCAATAAGTTGGGGAGTTGAATGTGTCATTTGTGAAAAAAAATGGTGGTTTTATAATTCTTGTTATGAATAGATTGGTTCAAACAACACTTGCCTTTATCTTTTAATAATATAAATTTCCACAGCCCAATTAACATAGGTTGATGTAATAAAAATTTATTGTTATTGGATAATGTATAAAATGTAATGTCTTTTAAGCTAAGTACCATAAAATAATATGATGTTGGTAATTGGGATTTTGGAATTATTTAAATTTACTTTATTTTTAAAGTTCGATTGGTAACTCGTCGTCTAATGGAATTTAGATTGGTTATTGATCAGTGATTAACGCCAATTTAAGTCATAGATAATGCCCTTTTAGCCTGGATTAATGATTGGGTTTTAAGGCTAAATTATATTGTACCTTAATGTCTTATTTCTTTTTAGACATGCTAAGTGGGTTCGTGATAGATGATTAAAATAGACTGCATTTATTGACTTGCTTGACTCGACGATTAATCGAGATAACGCAAAGTCATTTCTAGCTCGTGCTTCCTGTTAAGGGTGCAGTTGTTCATTAATTAATGTTGTACTTAGTTTGTAGACATTTAATGTGCTTGGTCTTCTTGTGTCTGGGGGGAAATGTAGACACCTCCTTGTTCCTCATAACAGTCGCTAGCCTTGAGACCTTAAATGGTCAAAATCGATGGGAACCTGGGCTTGAGTGTTGCTTATGTGGCCTGGAGGTTCTAACCATTGCAGGGTAGGACGAGCAGGTAGTAATTCTTATTTTGTCGGTTTATTTTCTTCTATTGTTTCCAGTTGTTGATGTGCTTCTTAGGTCGTTATGTTGTTGTCACATGAGTTGCATGCATCATGTTCATCGTCGTGTGGCGATGTTGAGTATAATGTCCTTATTACCCTTCTACACATGCACACACAAAAAAAGAATTGCACTTTTTATGTGAGGCTTGTTTTCATAACTAAATGAGTGGGATGCTACAATGAGTCCCATGTGACATACAATAATCTGGAGAGTGTGAGCGTAATAGGCCTCAAAAACTAGTAATATAGAGTCATCAAAAGCACAAAAACAACACATGATAGCCTAGATTTAGTGCAATAATGAGAGGTGGCATACATCAATGGGGTATTTTATGCAAGCGTAGGAGGCGACATGCATCAACCTAATTTCAATGCAACCGTAGAGGTGAAAAATACCAATGGTACTAGTGGAGGAGAGAGGATCAAAGGAAGATATGATGTCACCATTGGGAGGGGCTCCATAGTTGCAAGCTATGGAATGTGACCATTAATGGGGACATCTTGGAAAACTAACCAAAGAAGTGATAATTGATCCTAACTAGGTAGAGGTTATCTCAAGTAGGGCCTTTCTTGAGATAATGACCTATAAGGGACCCATCGATATTATGACCAAATAAAAATGGAGAAAAAGGGGTGTAAGGAAGAAGAGCTAAGGATGAGATACAATACTTTCCCAAAGCATTTGAAGGACTAGGAAAAGAGGAAGATTATGTAGGAGAGCATGGAACACTAGGAGAGGAAGAAGACAAGGGGAGAACTAGGTAATATTGGGTTCTACCAGGTAAGAAGTGGCTAGAGTTGATAATGGGAAGTCTAAGCTAGCCCAAAAAAACTCCCAATAGGAACAAGGCTTCATTCAACATGATAAAAGTGTGTTAAGACATGGGACCTTTTTAATGTTAGCAAATGTTGATTTTGACAACTAATAGAAAGATGAGGAAAAGAGAAGGCATAGAAGAACAAGGGGCTACCTCATTGTTGTAGCCAACGAGAGAACACGGGAAAGCAATTATGGAACTAGGTATAATAGATCATATATGAATTTTGTTAATTCTTGTGTGGTAGAAAAAAAAAATATTGAGGTAAAAATCATTGGGGAGGTTTGGGATTTAGAATGAGAATAGCAAAGTGAGAGTGCACCCAGGTGGAAGGATGAGAATGTATTATTTAGAGATTTTGGAAGAGGGATAGTGCAACCATATGAGATGAGATGGATTGATGTGATGTAAAAGGGAGGGAGAAATGTATTTATGTATTATGTTTTGTTGGGTCTTAACATTATAAGTAAGAGGTATTGCAAGAGGTGAGTTCATAGTTTTTGTCATATTTATAGAGTTGATAAGTATTGCAATGAGCATATTATAAAGAATTTAATTGTTTTTGATTGGGTAGAAGGATGAGAAGGTACCATTTGGAATGTGTGGAAGAGAGAAAGTGAAACCATATGAAATGGTTGGATGTAAGTTACAACTAAGAGAGAAACATATTTACATAGGATTTCTTGGTCACATCATTACATGGAAAGGGTATTGCAATAAATATGAGTTCATAGGTTTTGTTATCTTTAAAGATTTGATAGGTATTTCAATGGACATCTTATAAATAATTTCATTGTTGTTCATATGTTATGTTCTATATTTATAGTTGAAATTTGAGCTAGGTAAATAGTGTACACTCGATGTATTGTTCAACCACCTACACATTAAATTGGACAAATAAATTAGACAATAAAAACACCACATGGATCTTGGAATATATGAAACATATACACATTAAATTTGACAAATAACTTGACAATAACAAATAAATTAGACAATAAAAACACCACATGGAACTTGGCATATATATCAATATCTACATATTCATCAGAATTGTGAACTTTTACTAGTATAAAGCCTACTTTTAAAAACATGTCAAAACCCTTACCTTTTCATTGTCCTTTCAAAAGCCTACTTTTAAAACATGTCAAAACCCTTACCTTTTCATTGTCCTTTCAACAAATACATTAGCCCATACAAATTGATAAGAGTTGTCCACTAGATTCATTTCCATCACCAAGACCCTCCATGAATCATAAAAGACAAATGTTTTATATGAGTAAATAATTAATAAGAAAAATAAGCATGCATTTAGTTATAAAATACTTGTGAAAAATTAAGTTTCTTTCTGGGCATAATTTTAATGAGCTTCTTTCTTTGTTTTAGAGAATAGTTTATTCTCTACTGAACAGGGCCAACCATGTGAAGGTGGAAGCTCATATGACCCCTCCCCCCCCTCACATTGCTCTCAATTCCCCATACCCAAAAAATGATTTTCTTTATATAGAAAACATATAGACATTCATTCATAACTAGGATAGTCATCAAAACATATGAACATATAAACATCGATAAAGATCCAAATACAAGACATTAATTTATACATCTAATTCTTCTTTGATTTTTGTTTTTTTACATTCATAAAACTGATAATTGGGACATCATAATCATCCAAGGACATTGTGTTTCATGTTCCCTATCCTTCTATTGTTTGTGTGCACTCATGTACCATACTTCTGGTACGTCGTTGAGAAGGGTTAGTTGGCATCTGTTCAGGGTCGTGAACTGGAACAACAAAAATGATCATATCGATATGTTGAAATATAATTGAAACAACTAATTCATTATTTTGATTAACATTACACTATTTCTCTTTACCTGTCTCTATAGCTGCGACAGTTGGTGCGTTAATTTCCTATACACTTGGTTGATCTCAAATTTCACCCTCCTGAGATACATGCTCTTCAATTTTGAGAATACAATATATAAGTATAAGTCAGGAAATAAATATCTACAATCACAGTAAATATTTCTAATTTTGAAGCATACATACTGGAATGGGTACTTTGCTCTACACTATCACTGGACATGTGCACCCTTGTATGACACAGTGTTTTCTAAATACCACTGGATTCACTATTACGGTAGCACCGTTGCTTGAAAATAAACATAAATACTTAGTTAAGGGTGATATAATAAAATATGAATAGACTTTACAAGCATGCTACTATGGTTTCATTATTCATTTGATTTACCTGCGTGGTTGGGGAGATAGGAGTCTGGCCCAAGATTTTTCTATATTCAATCACACTTTTAAAACCATGCTTGTAACCAAGCTTTAGGTCCTCCTCGGTGGCAACAATGTCAAACATATTTAACTGCAGTGCATAACACCATTAAAAATACCAATAACAAAAACATATATTTGTTCGCTACTGTTAAATAAATATTAACCATAGTTAATCATTTAAATATTACTATTTGAGATTTTAGTTTTTTGTAGCCACCCTGGCCTATTTTATGCTGGTCGAGTTTTTCCACTCTGGCCTTTGTTTCTTTGGAGGTGTCTAGTAGCCTACATATGTAATTTTTGAAAAAAAATAGATATCAAAATTGTTACTTAAAACAGGAAGGAAAAACATAAATGTTCATATTTCACTGATAATATGACATGTGTTGTACCTTGCTTGACCAACTCATGGTTGTCGTCCTTTTTTTTAAAATAAGTTCTCCTTTGCATCCTCTATTAGCGCCTTCCACTCTTTCTTGGGAACCATGGAAGGGCGCTTGTGCTTGAGGTCTATTTGCAATTTATCCCTATATTGGGCCTTGGTGTATTTTAAACTCTTGCCAGCTAACTTTGTAATCACTTTCTTGTTGAAAGTGTTCTTGAACAAGTTTACCATGTGATCTATTAAATCATCTTTCTTTTTGCTATCTTGGCCATTCCATCATGTGCGAATGGTGGGGCCAAACAATTCCAATGCTTTGTCATGTAAGTTTCTATAGAAAACATTGTTTCCTGCAGAAACGTGTTATCCATTAATTTATAATAATCTCAACAAATGTCCATTTCAGTTTCATGAAAAAAATGAATCAATTAATGGGACAATTACCTRCAATCTTCTGAATCTTGATCGGAACACTTGCGTCATCTACCAGAAAGGTGACATATATCGATCTGGTGATTTTAATTTGTTATGCTCCATGCGGAATAGTATCATGTCAATCTACACTATGTTCCTCTCCAGAGTCATCATGTGGAGTCCCAGGCTCCGGCTCATCATGCTCCGGCATGTCATGTCGATCAAAATCATTTTTCTCATCAATGGATTCGAGGGGAGCCTCAGGAGGCTAAAAAATCCTCACTTTCACTTTGCTATGTCGACCTTTTTTTTGCATTGGACCATCACTGCTACCTATAGAAGTTGTAGGATAGACAAGTTCCCCATGCACGAGGTTTAAAAACTCCTACAAACAGGAAACTTTTTTTTATTAGATCATATACAAAATATAAAACTAAAAAATGGATATGAAATTGTCATAGCTAATAAAAATATGTGAAGATGTCACTTACACCAAAATTAGTTATTGTATTTTGTAGCTCTACAATTATTGCCCTATCCTCCTGTGTCAGGGGTCTTTTGCTAATCAAACCTAGATATTCTATATTAGCCTTCTTCAAGGCCTTCGTTACAGTTGTCATTAGGTCAGTCAAATAAAATATTTCATCCTCATCAATATCCTCTGTGGGAGCCTTCCCACATTGACCATGCCACAATACATTGATGAATAAAATTAATGAGAAGAACTTTGACAATTGAGAAATTTAGTTGTTGTAGTCATAAGTTGTTACTATATTTAACATTTACCTGGTGAGGCACTGCAGGTGCCTTTCCACGATCACCCTGGACAGATGTAAAGGGTGATTTTTGGACACGGTCACCCTGGACAGATGTTGACACAATAAATCAATCAAAAAAAGTTATGAAATTCACCTGTAACATTAAAAACATGAAATATTGCAGTAATATCAGAAAAACAATAACAAAAATTTCAGAAATTTAGTTGTTCTAGTCGTAAGTTGTTACTTCATTTAACATTTACCTGGTGAGGCACTGCAGGTGCCTTTCCATGGTCACCCTAGACAAATGTAGTGGGTGAAACTCGGACACAGTCACCCTGGACAGAAGTTGACACAATAAATCAATCAACAAAAGTTATGAAATTCACCTGTAACATTTAAAAAATGAAATATTGGAGTAATATCAGAAAAAAAAAATGAAATTTAAGAAATTTAGTTGTTGTACTCATAAGTTGTTATAGTATTTAACATTTACCTGTTGAGGCACAATGCGTGCCTTTCTACAGTCACCCTAGAGAGATGTAGCAGGTGATTTTCTACCACGGTCACCCTGGACAGATGTTGACACAATAAAACAATCAATAAAAGTTATGAAATTCACCTGTAACATTAAGAAAATGAAATATTGCAGTAATAACAGAAAAAAATAATGAAATTTATGAAATTTAGTTGTTGTAGTCATAAGTTTTTACTGTATTTAACATTTACATGCTGAGGCGAAGTGGGTGCCTTTCCACGGCCACCTTGGATAGATGTTGAGACAATAAATTAATCAACTAGAGTTATGAAAGTAATTGTAAAAAATTTATGTAGTAAAAATTTGAAATATTGTAACGATAAATCGTAACAATGTTTGATCAAAGGTTGAGGTGAATGGTATGTAAGAAATTTACCCCATAGTTGCACGCTCTCCATCTATTTTATTTAAGTTGTAATCGATCAACAAATCTTCACCTGGAACTATTGTTTTTGTTGCACATACAAATATACGATTTCCTTCACGTGCCTCAAATATGCAATTTGGTTTCTTAGTTGTTTCCATTGGTCGTGTACTATTTATAAAGACCGCAATGTTTCTATTATTTTTTATCCTTCCATCAATATACATAGTTGCCCTTTTATTTTGATTGTTATCTAGTAGTTGTATATAATTTGCGGAAATTCCGTATCTCTACATACTTTGCGTATATCGGACCAGCATCAACCAGTGATTTTCTTTGTCTAACGGTCCGACGTACTCCATCAATTTAGTTATAGTTCCATAGCAGAAATTTATGCCATCCATGGAAAATAATCCCAATCCATGTAAGGACAAAGGAGCAATGTGATACATCCTCCCATCGATGAAGAAATTTGTGTCCACTTCAGGTATCTCCTTAGGTGCCCATCATTGCACTATATGTTTATACCTCAAGGGAAACGCAATGTCACCTATACTCTCAACATCATAATTACACAACCCTTTGTTGGCAATAAAAAATTGCATGTGGGTACGGAGTCTTTTCCTTACCTTTTCCAACCTAGTTGATCTAGAATCGGTAGATCTAGTACAACACGTCTCACTTTCAACCTCTCTTACTATATCTTGATCATCACTTGAGGACGATAGATCCGACAGATACCTATTTGGTGGTACCTACACTCGTTAAAACAAGAAGATAAGTTATCGTTCCAATATACGTTTTTGTTACCAACACAGTTGCATAAAGTTGAAATTGCCACACCTATTTGTCATATAGCTGCATATAGTTTCATATAGTTGCATAAAGTTGAAATTTCCACACCCATCCATCATATAGTTGCATATAGTTTCATAGTTGCATAAGTTGCATAAGTTGCGTAAAGTTGCATAAAGTTGAGTAAATTTGCATAAGTTCCATAAAGTTTCTTAAGTTGCATAAGTTACATGTTGCATAGTTGCATATAGTTGCATAGTTTCATATAGTTGCATATGAAATTGTTGCAATATAGTTGCATAAGTTGCATATAGTTTCATATAGTTGCATATAGTTGCATAAGTTGCAATATAGTTTCATATAGTTGCATAATATGCAATATAGTTGCATTTGACCACTCACCAATATTTGAGAATATAGTTGCAATATAGTTGCATTTGGAACCATTAGTACATTTTCATAATAAGAATAGGTCTCAAGGTGTGTACCATGACTAGAAAGGAAAAAAATGGCCTTAGTTCCTAAACATATTTTCTTTGGCTCATTGGTCATTAACAATACCTCAAACCACCACATATATCCTATTTAATAGACTATGGTGCTTGGGTGGGATATGCATGTCATTCACAATTTTATCACACCATGTATGGAACTTAGGTCTTGTCAATGGTCAGGGAAAGAACATAAGGTTTTTAGGTCCTATTTAAATTTTCTTAGGATTAAGCTTCATGATGAAGTTGTCAAAAAACAACACAAGACATATGTAAAAATCTTTAGCCTCTGTGTGGGATCTTTGGTGCCATTAATAGTTTTTCAATAATAAGAACAATTCTCAAGTCTTGTACCATGTCTAGGGGAAGAAAACAAGAACATTAAGCTCACAATGAAAGTTCTCAAATTCAAGGGCCATGAACTAGGCCTCAAATAACCATGTAGATATTATTTAAGATATATTTGACCTTCTAGTGGGATATGGGTGCCATTAGGATTTATTTTACACCATATATGTAATTCAAGGTTTATATCATCACCAAGGTAAGAAAATCAAGGCCTTCTTGCCTAAATGAAGATTTTTTATGCTTAATGTCCATGAAAAATGCCTCTATTTGGGAATATATGCACCATTAGTATGTTTTGAATAAAAAGAATGAGTTTCAAGACCTATACCATGGCCAAGGGAGGAAATACAGAGCCTTAGGCCCTAAATAAATCTTCTTGATCTTAATGGCCATGAACAAGGCCTCAAGCCACCATACATATCCTCTCTAGGGGATATATGGAATTTGGGTGGGATATGGTCGCCATTCACAAGTTTTGGGCATAATGTATAACAAAGAACATAAGGTTCTTAGGCCCTATTTGAATCTTATCAGGGCTGATATTTGTGATGCAGTCCTTAAACAACCACACAAGATCTATGTAGGGTATCTTTGGAACCATTGGTACGTTTTCATAATAAGAATAGGTCTCAAGGTGTGTACCATGGCTAGGAGAGGAAACAGGTACCTTAGGTCCAAAATGAATCTTCTTCACTTCAAGGTCTATGGACTAACCATTGAATGATCATGTAGATAATGTTTAAGGGATATTTGGCCTCGAGGTGGGATTTGGACACCATTGGTATTTTTTCACATCACATATGGGAGTTTAGGCTTGTACCATCATCAAGGGAAGGAGAAAAGGGAATTTGGATTTAAATGAGCCTTATGTGCTTAAGGACCAAGATCAAGGCCTCCAAATAGGAATATGGGCAACATTGGTATGCTTTAAATAATAATAATGGCCATTAGGACCTCTACCATGGCCAGGGAAGGGAAATAATGTCCTTAGGCCCTAAAAACATATTCTTGTCCTTAATGGCCATGAACAAGGCCTCAAACCACCACACAGATCCTCTTTAAGGGATCTATGGACTTTAGGTGGGATACAACCACTATTCACAAGTTTTGGAGATCACGTATGGCACTTTGGATCTCACCCATGGTTAGGGAAAGAACATAAGATACTTAGGCCCAATTTCAATCCTCTCATTGATCTTTGCGATGTAGTCTTTGTACAACCACACAAGACACTTGTAGGGGATATTTCACCTCAGTGTGGGATATTTCATGCCAATAGTACATTTTTCATAATAAGAAAGGATCGTGGGATTATGCCATGGCTAGGGGAGGAAAACAAGGAACTTTGACATAAAATAAAAATTATTGAGATCAAAGTCAGTGAACTAGGCACCACAAATGAAGTCCAAGGTGCATACCATATTTGGGGGAGGAAAACAAGGGCCTTATGCTCTAAGAAAATATTTCTCGTGCCTAATGGCAAAGACTACTTCCTTCTATTGGGAATGTGTGAACCATTAATATATTATGGAAAATAAGATTTTGTATCAAGAGATATACCATGGATGAGGTAGGAAAACAAGTGACCTAGGCCCTGCACAAATATTCTTGATCTCAATGGTTATGAACAAATCCTTGAAGCACCACACACACCATCTCTAAGGGATCTTTGGCCCATGGGTGGGATATGGGCACCATTCACAGGTTTTATACATCATAGTAGGCTCGCAAGGCCTCTAAGAAGGAACTTAGAACCATTAGGAGGATATAGTTGCATTCATAAGTTGCATTAGGAGGTTATAGGTCACACATTCATAAGTTGCATATAGTTGCATATAGTTTCATAAGTCGCATATAGTTGCATAGTTGCATAAGTCACATAGTTTCATAAGTTGCATTGTTGCATAAAGTTGCATGTTGCATAAAGTTGCGTAAAGTTTCATAAGTTGCATTGTTGCATAAATTTTCATGTTGCATAAAGTTGCGTAAAGTTGCATAAGTTGAATTGTTGCATAAAGTTGCATGTTGCGTAAAGTTGTGTAAATTTGCATAAAGTTGCATAATGTTGTGTAAAGTTGCATAAGTTGCATTGTTGCATAAAATTGCATGTTGCATAAAGTTGCGTAAAGTTGCATAAGTTTTATAAAGTTTCTTAAGTTGCATAAGTTGCATGTTGCATAGTTGCATATAGATTCATATTTTCATATAGTTGCATACAAAATTGTTGCAATATAGTTGCATATTGTTGCAATATAATTGCATAAGTTGCATTGTTGCATAAAGTTGCTTAAAGTTGCATATAGTTGCATAAAGTTGCATATAGTTGCATATTATTAGTTGCATATATTTTCATATAAGTTGCATAAAGTTGCATATAGTTGCATAAAGTTGCATATAGTTGCATATTATTAGTTGCATATATTTTCATATAAGTTGCATAAAGTTGCATATAGTTGCATATCCCCCCACGCTTAGTGGAGAACTAGATTTGAGACCTATCAAAGAGTTTGAGTGGGGATTGATAGTTTGGAAATCCATGATCTTGGAATTTCACATATTTGGAAAGCGCTTTTAGTGGCGAATTTCACATATTTGGAAAGCGCCTTCTATGGAAGCACACGGTTAAGAACATCTATTTCTTCCTAAGAGGTCGCAAATTCAAATCCAAAGGGGAGTAGGGTATGTATACGTCTATACACTTTAGTGGTGAAATTTGAACAATCAATGAGGAACAATAATTGGGTTGTAGGTCTAAAGGATTGTCTCAACTATTGTGGAAATTCTAAGCATGGTTTCTCTCCAACCATCCTACATGGGAAAGACAATGTAAAACATTTTCTTGCATGAGACCGCTCTCTCTTCCTCGGGATATGACACATATGATACTTTTACTTGGACCAACCCAAAAGTCAAAGATTGATGGGAATGTTGTAAGGATACATAGGAAAGAAAAGATAGTACCTGAAGGACAATGATAGGGATAAATCAACCAAAAATCCCCTTTCCTCTTCCCCTATTGTGGTATCATAGTCCCCTTGTTTCTCCCTCAAGAAATAATTAGGGTGGATTTATATTATTGTGCATTTCCCTTTTTACAAAACCATGAACTTATTATAAGAAATATACCCACCACATTGTATTGTCATGACCTTATGAGACCCTTTTGACAAGGAAAGGAAATTTCTCCTTGAGTCTCTATCTCGTTGAAGCCATCATCCTAATATGTCATTAGCCATCTAGGATTGTCCCCTATCCTACAAAAAACTACTTTCATGATCAACACTTTATTTCTTTAATAAAATTCCAGTAGTGTTTGTGGTTTATCTTGGACCTTTTGTGATTTAAACTTTGTTTGTAAAACATCCTCTACATTCATGTTCCATGCTTTTTCTTGTTGTATTGCAATCAATGGTTTTCAAGATCTTTTACTTATAAATTTACAGCATTTACTAGTTCGATCTATCACTTGTTGTAAAATTCGTAGTTGCAACAAGTTCTCTTATATGTCCTTAGTATTTCCAATTTCATGTCCTCTATTACGTTGGAATCTAATGATTACCTGTACATATTTTTCCTTATCATATTCACTAGAAACATATTCATCTACATATTTGTCTTTATCCTCCTCCTCTTTTTTTTGTCTTCTCCTCTTAGATCCACCTTTGCCTTCACCTCTTTCTTTGCCTTATTTCCATTGTTTTCCTCTTTGCTTCTATAGTCTTCTCATGTGATTGCTTCTCATCCTCTCTCATCTTGTCCCACTTTTTTATGTACTCTTCTACTAAATTTATTTTTTTCTCAAATATTTCTTCCTTTCATTGGTTCCTACCTTTCTATTCTTTCATTTTCTCTCCTACCTTCTTCTATCTTTGATTTTC
>SNQJ01S0212818.1:10314-26099 GCA_010110895.2 Picea sitchensis | reverse complement strand
TTCTTATAATATATCATTCCTTCCATTGTTGGAGAAATAATCATAACATCATATGGTAAACCAAATATTTCACAATCATAAGATAACTTAATATATAGGTAAACACAAATTTACATTAATAGTAATATGTATTTTTAAAGAAAACAAATTTAGATGTATTTTTAAAACTAAAATATTAGTAGAAATATGTATTTTGCAACAATCAAAATGATTGAGTTTAATGTTTATAAATAATAAACTACAGTGGACCTTAATAATTATAAGATCCCCACTAATAATCTATTTGTCAACCACCCATTAATAATATGTTTATGTCACTTATCAACAATAATATGTTTGTCAACCATTAAGAGTTGATAATCATAAACCAAGAGAATTATAAGCATCATTTTTAAATGATCAGCCGAGATATAATTAAACATCATAATATTAACATGTTCAAGCAATTTAGAAGCAAAGATACCAAGAATGGATAGATGTTGTATCAAAAACTAGCTATGACTTTACCATACAACAAATTAATACAAAATAAAAGGAGGCAAAGATAAAAATATTAAAATTTCGAGAGGCTAGATATTGAGTTATTCCTAATTATCTAAAGTTGTTCCTGAAAAATCTACTAGAGTATTACCCAACAAAATGATTCAAAAGTATAATTAAACTACAAAACATTAATAAAGAGGAAATTACGTATTATCATTCCCACTAGGATTTCCATGTTGATTCCTAACTTTAAAAAAGGCTTGTTATTCCATGGAACCTTGTTTCATACCACTTCTAATTTCTTGGCCTTGCTCAATTGTTGTCTCCTCTTTACCATTACCTAGACAAGTTTGGCTAAGGTGATTTTGGCACCTTGTTTCATACCATCTCTAATTTCTTGGCATTGCTCAATTGTTGTCTCCTCTTTACCATTACCAAGATGAGTTTGGCTAAGGTGATTTGAACTACTTGATTCTTCACTCATGCAAATTGGAAACCATTACCTCTAATGCCTTAGTTTTGTCTTCTAGGTTTTCAATTTTTCTACTTTGGTTTTCCATGATGGTGTTAGGTACTCGATCTATTATATTAAGTAGAAAACAAAAAATAATGCAAAAAATACCAATTGAACAACAAAATGTAGAGATCCACAACCAAAATGATACCTTTATTGATAAAAAACAATGTTCACATGCCTCTTTGAGGGGGGCAACCTCCAATAGAGCAGTGCTCTATTACAATAATTCTCAATACAAAGATTGCTTATGACTCCTATTCTTATTTATACTAATCTATCTTCTAAATAACATTTTGGAGGAAGAGTTTTCTAGAAGCAGAATCTTCTATTAGGTTTTCTTACATTGACTTGTTCATATTTATTAAATAGACCTTATTAACTAATGTCAGCCTTTATTAGATGGAAAACATATTATTCTACCTACGTGAGGGGTTAGGGAGGTTAGGTCCCTAACATTCCCTCCCCCTTGAAGAACCACCTTTTCCTCAAGGCTTGATATGACAAAATTGTTGCAAAATGGTGGTAGGATCCCAAGTGGTATCTTATGGAGTTGTATCTTTCTATTGAACTAATACTTCCTTGATGGTGTGCTGATGGAGACAACACGCTTGCTGGTCCAAGACTACTTGTGGTTGGAACCAAATGGAAACTTCTTCATCCAACTCAGGGAGACTGGTTTGTGTTTGGCACTTAGTTTGAATCACTTTCTTTAAGCATGAGACATGAAAAACAAGATGGAGCTTAGAATGATTGGGCAACTAACTGGTAGGCCACATGTCCCACTGGCTTGAGAATTGTATAAGGACCATAAAATTTGGGAGCACGTTTTTGACAATGTTCAACTTTGAGTGAAGACTTCTTATAAGGTTGCAGATGAAGAAACACTTGGTCCCCTTCAACAAATTGATGTTCGAAATGACCCTGATCTGCTTGCTGCTTCATGCAATTCTAATCCATAGACAAATTTTCTTTGAGGGTATGGAGAATGGCTTCATAGACTATAAGATATTTTTCAACCTCCTAAACATTTGAGCCACATAACATGTATAAGAGAACCTACAATGGCTTTTGTCCATCGAATGCTTCAAAAGGAATCATGCGAGTAGCTGTATGGTAATATGTGGTGTACCACCATTCAACTAGGGGTAAACATTGACCCCACTTATTTTGTCTATCAGATGTAAAACACCGCAAATATGTTTCAAAACATTTGTTGATGACTTTAGTTTGAACATCATTCTAGGGATGATAGGCAGTGCTGAGATGCAATTGGGTTCCCTGGAGATTGAACAATTCCAGCCAAAAATTGATGGTGAAAGTTGGATCTTCGTTAGAGACAATAGAATGAGGTATTCCATGAAGTTTGAAGATATTATCCATGAAAATTTGAGCCATTGTGGATGCAATGAACAAGTGTTAAATATCACAAAAAATGGAATATTTGGAAAGATGATAAACTACCACCATGATGACTGACTTATTTCTTGATTTAGGTAAGCCCACAATGAAATCCATAGAAATATCCCTCAAAATAGCAACGGGAATCACAAGCGATTGGAGTGTGCCTAGAGCTTTAACTGTATCTCCCTTGTTGCATTGACATACATCACATTTAGCCACAAAGGTGTAGATGTCCTATTCCATACCATCTAAGAAAAAATAATGTTTGACCCATTCATAGGTTTTGGTAAGCCATGAATGCCTCATTTGTGGTGAAGCATGAAGCTCATAAAGTATCGTTGATTTAAGTTGTGATTGTTTTCTTAAATACGTACAACCTTTGTAGCGAAGCTCTTCATTGTGCCAAGATTACCCTAGAGAAACTAGAGAATGGTGTTGCAATTGTTGGATCAGGTGAGAAAGTTTGGGGTCTTGCAACCATTCCTAACGAACAACTTGGAGCCAATCTGGTACAATGAAGGAGAGGGAAAAGAGGGACCGTTCTTATTCATACTTCCTGGAAAGATTGTCAACAACCACAACTTATTTTCCTTTCTTGTAAATGATCTCATAATCATATCCAAGTAGCTTGGTCACCCATTGTTGTTGCTCTCAGGATGAAATTCGTTGTTCCAGAAAATACTTAAGGCTTTATTGATCAGTTTTAATTTGGAAGTGTTTCCCCAATAGATAAGGATGTCAAATATCCATGACATGCACAATAGCCAACATTTCCTTCTCATATATTGACTGGGTCAAATGTCTCTCCGAAAGTTTTTTTCTAGTGAAGGAAAAAGGCCTGCCATATTGCATGAGGACTACCCCAATTCCTTTTTCGGAGTCATCACATTCTAGGAAAAAAGTCTTTCTGAAGTCAGGAAGTTCCAGGATAGGAGTTGTGCACATAGTGTTTTTCAAGGCATGAAAGGATTGATCAACTACTGGATTCTAAGTGAAAGCATTCTTTTTAAGGAGAGTAGTGAGAGATGTTGCAATTTTTCCATAATTCTGAACAAACTTGTGATAATAGCATGTTAAATCTAGAAAACCAAGAAATATCTTAAGAGTTGTAAGGTGAGTCCAATCTTGCATAGCTTCAATTTTGTTAGGACCCACCTGTACACCATCCTTGTCGACAATATGAATCAAGTACTCCACTTTCGAGGCACCAAAGGAACATTTAGATTGTTTGAGAAAAAGTTGGTGCAAAGAGAGTAGATGAAGAACTTATCCCACATGGGCGAGATGGGATGGCCAAGTTTTACTATAGATCAGAATATCGTCAAAGAAAAGTAGGAAAAAAATGTAGATAAAAGGACAAAGGCATGATTCATGAGACTTTGGAAAGTGGAGGGAGAATTACACATGAAAAAGTGAATTAACAAGAACTCATAGTGACCCTCATGAGTTCAAAATGTAGTCTTGGTAATGTCTTCCTCTTTCATACGTATATGGTGGTAGCTATAATGAATATCAAGTTTAGTAAAGTACTGAGCACCACTAAATTCATCCAATATATAATCAATGACAAGAATGGGGATTTTTTTCTTTAATGGTGAGTTTGTTGAGGGCTCGAAAGTATGGACACATGCACCAAGAACCTTCTTTATTGAGTACCATGACCATAGGAGAAGAATAGGGTATGGTACTAGGATAGATAACACTCGTGTCGATCAACTCTTGAACAATTTTATTAATTTCATTCTTCTGGGAAAAGGGATGATGATAAGGGTGAACATTGGGAGGAAGACTGCTCAGGATGAAAGGAATAGAATGATCATGAACACCATGGGAAGGGGGAATTCCATGGGAAGTGGAAAAAACAACTTGGTGTTTGGAGAGGATATATTGAAGGTCAGGATGCACATAGGGCATGTCAACTTCTTGATTGGAATGGAGTTGGGAAATAAAGCATGAATGACCTCTTTTTAGGATCTTTTCCATTCGATGGGAATTGATGATATCTGGGGATCCTACTGTGATTCCTTGGAACTTATATTGTGATCCTTCATGTTGGAATTGGAGGGTTAATTCCTTAAAATCCATGAGAATGGGTCGCAGAGGGCGTAACCATTCAAAACCGATCACAATGTCACAACTTCCCATTTAGATAGCACACATATAACATTTTAGGTGTTACTAACCAATTTGCAGGAACACATTTTTACAACACCCATGACATTTCATGGAACTTCCGTTGGCAATCATGATTTGAAAATTGTTGACAACATAATGATGATTTTCCTGTGCTTAATGTAGCCAATTCACTGAGGGTTGGGGAGCAGAGAAGCTAGTGAGGGCGGGCAGTGAAATCAATGGTTCAACTTCTAGTGGGTTAGTGGGTGGAGTAGTATTATTTGTTCAGGGTAGCTCTTCCATAGGGGAGACTTTAGCATCCTGTTCAACAACATCCTTAGAAATGGCCATAAAAAGCTTCTGTTCCTTACACTTGTGCCTAGGAAAATGTTTTTCATCACAATTATAGAAAATACCCTTGAGTTGGCATTCAACCATCTCTTCCCAAGTTAATTTATGGATCTTGAGAAGGGTGGCATGGGATTTTGGATTGGTAAGGAGAGGGTAAGGAAGAAAATAGGGTTTTCAGTTCTAGGAAAAAAGAAGTTGTTGTGCTTCTTTGGCGCGTCTAGTAGATTCCAACCAAGTCTGGGGGTGAGTCGTGATGACCTAGGCTTGGATTTCAACCTCACTGGTAAAACATTCCCTGAAGAAGGCATCTATCATGCCCTCTGTTATAGAATCCAAGTACTCAAAGGAAGTTATAAAGTCTTCCACTGTGCCATACTATTTCAACTTGGTCAAATGACCTAAATAGTGGGTGTTGGTGTCAAAGCGTTCATAAAGATCTGCAAAACAATGGGTCCAGGCAACATAACCATGGTGAGAATTTTTAAGACATTTCCATCATTTCCAGCGTTCAGGATCTAGATGGAGAACAACATAACAAAGTTTGGCCAACTCATTAGCAATGCCATGCAAATAAAAATAATTCTCCATTAGATGACCCAACCTGTGGGATCAGAGCCATCAAATTTATTGACCTCAACTCAAGGAATATGAGGGTAATGATGAAGTGGGTTGGAATGAAAGGCCATAGTATGGTAGGATTCAACACCATCTACTTTAGAGGGATTTTCAGGGAAGGGGGGTCTTGGGATCTATTCAACAATGGTTGGAGAGAGCTAGTGAGAGTGCCAACTTTTCCCTCTAATTGGTCAAATTGGGTGTCAATTTTGGAAAATTGGTCATCAACTCTGGAAAACGTGGTTTGGACTTGGTCCTAAGGACAATCAAACTAGGCCTTATTCTGTTTGATTTCGGCTTACAAGTATTGGGTGCGACTGTTGGCCATGTGGAAAGTGGGAGTGCCTACAATGGGCAGTGGGTCCATTGAAAAAATGGATAGGTGATATATATCACTGTGATTAGGGTGATAAGGGAAAGCCAATGGGATAGGTGTCAAATAATGGTGTTGAGAAGGGTGGGTGAGACCAAAGAAAAATTCTAAGTGATATGTACCACGACGATCAGGGTGAAAAGGGGAATCCAATGGGATAGGTCGCAAATAAGGGTGTTGGGAGGGGGGGTTGGGTCCATGAAAAACAATAAAAATCTTAAAAATGATAATTATCACGGTGATTAGGGAAAATATAGGAATCCAATGGGGTAGGTCTCGAATAAGGGTGCTGGATGGACCACTATAATGCTTGTTTGTTTAAACTCTTGTAGAGTTATACTCCAACCCGAATAATGCTGTGAAAAATGGCCCAAATTGTTAACATAAAAATTATTGTAGGAATTTCACAACCATAATGGATAATGAAAGGTTACGCGAAAATAGATCTCATATGTTCCTTTTCTATTTTATCAATTTCCCAGGGGTTATGGTTTACATGGTTCTTAGAGACAAGGATTTTCCCTATGCTATACCTCTCTGATATACATGTGGGGTCGAAAGATAGTACTCGATACAATATCTCAAGGAACAAACTAAGGAGGTGCGATCGTGCCCTTAGCCATACTACACAATTACCCAGGTACTAGAGAGTATATTTTTGAGTGTTTTTCATGGTGCCAGTATAGCAGTCAGGCAACCAATTGACTAATCTAGGGATGGTTTTAGGAGACCTAGAGGACTCCCAAAATACCTAATAGTACATGGGAGTCATGTTCTTGTACAAATTCTATCTGATGTAGTACTACTCGAAGGGTACCAATAGGTGTTACATAGGTTTCCAACAAGGTGAAACATTGGTTTCTAGACAACCTCGTGAAATTGTCTGTATTTCTTGCATGTAGTATCCCCCACCACAATTTTACCCTTTGAACGATAGATCTCTATTCTTTAAAGACATAGACAATACACATCTCTACCCTGAAAAAAAATACCACAGTTTCCATAGAGGAAAGTGCTATGATGCCACTTGTTAGGTACCAGATTTATTGTATTAAGCAGAAAATACTAAAGCGCATACCAACTGAACAACAAAATGTAGAGATCCACAACCAAAATGATACCTTTATTGATAAAAAGTAATGTTCACTTTCCTCTTTGAGGGGGAAACCTCCAAAAAATAAACACTCTATTACAATAATTCTCAAGACAAATATTTCTCATGCCTCCTAATCTTATTTATACTAATTCTATCTTTTAAAGAACATTCTAGAGGAAGATCTTCTTAGAAGAAGAAGCTTATATTATGTCTTCTTACATTGACTTGTTCATATTTATTAAATAGGCCTTATTAACTAATGTTGGCCCTTATTAGACATATAATATATTATTCTACCTATGTGAGGGGTTAGGGAGGTTATGTTCCTAACATATGGCCATGCTTTCTATTTATTTTATAGTGTTTAAACTATTGGGATGAAGTAGAGATATGATCGTCAAGCTTCTAATTATCAATATTATCCTGGTAAATCCAATCCTCTCTCCAACCTTCCAACCTTTGGAGTTAGGTAAGTGGTTTAACACCATGGGCAATCTAAAGTACACTAAAAATTCATCATGATTCCATTAGTTTGGCTTTACTATCCTTCCATGCCCAAGTAGAGAACTCGTTGGCATAGAGGAAAGGTCTAAAGATAGTTACTCCTAGAGCATGATGAGAAGATTGAGAGGGAATGAAATGATACATCCATCATATCCTACAAATATATAGACAAGCAATAAAATCCCACATATGTCTGACCATCCCATCACTATAGGTGTATTAACCTCCCCGTCTTCCATCGAATTCAATGAAGTTACATTCACTCATGAAGTATTTAATGCATGTCTCAACTCCACTTGAGTGCCATGCCTCTTTTTCTCTCTCCTTAAATCATATAAGCCATAATCTCATGGGAGGTGCGAAGTGATTAAGTCTTCCCTATTTACTCAAATTTTTGATATTTTTAGCACCATAATATCATTGGATTTTTGAACTTCCATTTCATTGGGAGTCAATATTTAAAAAAATTCAATGTTTTCATAATGTTTTGCTAGCTCTTGATATTGCAGAATAATCCTTCTCAATATAATGTCTTGGGGCGTTGATTTGAAGTGCATATGCCAGATTATTGTTGAGGAATATCGTAGTATAAATATATGGCATATCCATCTTATCTTCAATAGTGTTAATCCTCGGTACACCTCCATTATTTATGCTTTTATATTTGTCATATTTCTAAGACCCCATGCATAGGTTAGTTATCAATTTTCTCTGGGACTAATGAGGATCCTCCCCTCACTTTCCTCCTACAGGAGACAATATAGATTTGATCTATTGCATACCAAACCGTTGTTAAATTGTTTCCATATATGGATTCTCATTGTGAATTGCAACAATGTTGTGTGGTATGAGGCCATATATTTGGGTTATTCCATCTCATGCCCCTTTCCATGAATTCTCAACTATGGAATAAGAAACCAAGCAAATAAAAACTCTAATAATTACAAGAACAAATCACTAAGATTAAATCAAATTAGGATTCAATGTTTTGACATGATCTAATTAAAATGAAACCATTTGTGTAACCAAATAAAATGCAATGGAATAACCAATCATATTTTTTTCTCGAAAAAATTACACTTTATATTAAAAGTAATATAAAATTGTTCATTACACCAGAAAATCGATACAGAACTGTATAAATCATAAACCTCACAGGAATAACAATCGTCTTCTGTTCTCTCATTTCCTTCTCCGTGAAGGAATGTGTCCACAATAAAAATTAGAAAAAATATCTTCCGAGGGTGTAGTCTAATTATAAGCTCACACTGTTAAGAATAGATAAACTGTGTATCCATAAAAAATGCAGATATCTCATCTTTTCCCGACGAGTGAAAGAGAAGCTACACACAACAAAGAAAGGGCTAATAAAACTAGTAGAGGTCTAAGGAGAGTCGAGGCCCCTTCGTGCATCTCAATGCATTGGTAGTAAGTAAGCTTCCCTGGCAATGTTTTTAGCCCCATACTTGAGAGGTTGTCCACTTCTCGATTTCCTTCTCTAAAAACATGATCGAAAGAGATTTTTTGAAAGGAAGTAATTAAATCCCTTACTCGCTCCTTCCAACAATCCAGAGATATGACTTGAAGCCCTCCTTTGTCACTCATCCAATATATGATGATCTTGGAGTCACCTATAAGATGCAATGATTGAATGGACAACCTACTTGCCAAAGTAAGCAACGCCCATGCTCCAAGGAGTTTCACTCTTGTGTTAGAACCTGGACCGCAATTCATATACCATTTGTAGCTGCACTTTTCGCTATATTTAATAACCCTGCCTACTCCATTGTTTTTTTCGGATGATGTGGCCGCTCCATCGAACCACCCAACTATGTTTTCGAAGTTTATCTGAGTCATTCCAGTTCTACGAGCTGGGTTAATATTCTCTTTTGAGTGTTCTTTTAGAGCCATAAGAGTTATATGGACTACCTTGCATACCAAAGGGCTTTTGTCTTAAAAAATGGCCAGATTCTGTTCTTTCCACAAAAACCAACAAGTCAAGGCTGGTAAAAACTACATTTTTGGGTTTGTAGCACTCCAAACTTTAAAGCATTCATTAAAGTTGTTTCTTGTCCATCTTCCATGAAATTTTAAGGCTGATTTTAGCTTCAGCCAAACATCCACTGTGAATGCGCAATCCATAAATAAATGTTGAGTAGTTTCTTCGTTGTTTTTGCATATAAGACAAATGCCCGAACCCCTGTGACCTCTGCGCTGTAGATTTCCCCATAACATAATTTTGTTCTCATCTAGTATCCATATAAATAGTTTTATTTTTAGTGGCACATCCAGCCCCAAGATGCTCTCCGCCAACCACCTAAAATGTGAGACCATTTAAGACTTTCTAATGCCAAGTAAATGTTCTTGACCGAGATCACACCTGATCTATTTCCACTGGCCCACTTTAGGGAGTCTGATTTTTGTTTTATAAGGATGCCATTATTTATGAGTGCCCTTCGGTAGAGGTTCCACTCCTCCCATAGATTCCCTGCCAGATTCAGATCCTCGCTGGTGTGCCAATTCGAGCTAATCATCCCCACGTTTGGGGTTTTTTGAGCCTGAAAACGATAGTATAGACCTTTGCTGTTGAGAGTGGAAATCAATTCTTCCAACACAAATTCCACGTACCCCATTTCCAATATGTGGTCTTTGCCTATGACAATGGCAATTCCATCCTCGGGACTCCACCCCATCCAGTGAATAAGTACATGTATGGATTTCAAGAGATTTTTCCAGGTCTGAGATCCTCTTGGCTATGAAATTCCACTGTTTGAAACCAGTGATGGACAGATACAAAGGGGTAGTACGTCTCCTTGAGTACTCGCTTCCATAAACCATCATTTAAAACAACCCTCCAAAGTCAATGTGCCACCAGCGCTCTGCTAAAATCTATGAGACTTCTCAAACCCCAACCCCCCAAGTTCTTAGGCCTTGCAATCAGCTGCCAATTTCATAGATGGTAGTTCTTCTTTCTCCAGCTGCCAGACCACAAAAAATTATATATGATTTGTCAGATTTTGTTTTGGATCGTAGCTGGCAATCTTGCCAAGTTCAACCAATAGATCGGTTGGAATTCAAGAACCACTTTGATCAGGACCAAGCGTCCCCCTAAAGACAACCACCGTGTACACCATTGCCTAATTCTATTCTCATACTTTTAAACCAACCAGATCCAATCATTTGCAGTATATCTATCAGTTTTTAGAAAGAAACTGAGGTAATAAAACCCCTTAGAGAGTTCTCTGATATTGAAAGTAAAAACCAACTTTAAAGAATTCAACAGAGCAAGGTTGACTCCATAATTGAAAAAGGTCATTTTTTGTGAGTTAATTTGTAGACCAGAGGTGTTGCAAAAAAGCTTTAGAATCCTGCTAATTTCTTCCCATTCTTATATGGTGCCAGACGTCATAAGAAGAAAATCATCAACAAACAATAAATGTAAAATTTTAATGAAGCAGGAGACTTTAATACCTGTAAGAAGACCAGCCTCCTGACTGCGTTTTAATGCCAAGCTTAAGCCCTCCATAATGAGGATAAAAAGGAGAGGCGACAACGGACATCCCTCCTTGAGCCCCCTACCACTACTAAAAAAATACGAGGGCTGTCGGTTCACAAGGATCACAAATGTGGCCGAAGTAACAGAACCCAAAATCCAATTTGTTGTTGGCAGCCCAAATCCACATTTAAGCAAGACCAGTCTGAGGAAATCCCATCTTATGCAGTCATAAGCTTTTCTTAGATCGATTTTTAGAATTAAAGCCTTGAGTTTTTTTCCTTTTATGCTGTGCAGGCACTTCTGTGCTATCCCAATTGCCTCATTTATTTTTTTTCCTTTCAGAAACCCAAGTTGTTCCTCAGATAGCTCCCGAGAAAGGATTTTTCTCAATCTCTGAGCTATAATCTTTGAAATTACTTTATAACATAGGTTGCATAAGGCTATCGGGTGAAAGTCCCCAAATTTTGTTGGGCCATTCACTTTCAGAATTAAAGCAATGAAGATGGAATTAAATGACTTGATAACCTCACCTTTAATGCGTGATTCTTCAACATCTTCCATCAAATCTTTTGAGACCAAGTCAAAGATATAAATAAAAAATTCCATGCTCCATCCATCAAGCCTGGGTCTTTTTCCCTTGGAAAAACCTTTTAATACCTCTAGAATTTTTGTTTCCGAAACAGGTTTCTCAAGGACCTCAAGATCTTCTTTTGTAACCATCCTGGAAAACATTCTTATGGATTCAACTTGTTCGACAATTTTATTCTCAGCAGATTCTTTATAGAAAGAGCTGAAATACCTTTTTGCTTCAGTCTTTGAGGCTTCCTACCCATGATGAAAGTGGTTCTATTCATCTTTTATATCCCCCACATAAATTTTTTATTGCTCCTATGGCTAGTAAAATGGTGGAAAAACTTTGTGTTATTATCCCCACATTGGATCCAAACTACTCTACTTTTCAACCTCCAACGAGCTTCCTCCTCCGATAGTAGCTTATTTCGTTTCTCTTCCAATTATTTTAGCTGGGACCCCTCTTATGAACTGATGGCCGCTTCCCAACTATTATTTGTAATAGTATTAATTTGTTCCTCGAGAGAAATTAGAGCCTGATTCTCTTCTCTTTTTTTCCCTACTAGCCAAGCCTTTAAGCTGACCTTGATATTTTGTAGTTTCTGGGCAAGCCTTCTTTGTGCCCCCATAACACCACTTCCTTGGACCGAGAGCCATTCCGTCTTTACCAGATCCCTGAAAGAAGCTTCACACAAAACAACTGGATTAAATTTGAAAGGTGAGGCAACAAAAAGATCACCTCTTTCAAGTTGAAAAAAACTCGACGAGTGATCTGAAAAATATGGGTGGACAACCCATGATCGAAACCAAGAAGAATTGGCCAAGAGAGTAGCTAAAGCATATACTCTATCAATCCACTTCTGAATGCTTTCATGCCCACTCCTACCATTATGCCACATAGGCACAAGTTCAGTTGGAATTGCATCCACCATGTTATTTTTGTCAAATAGATTTTTAAACAACCCAGCCAAGGGATCGAGCATTGCACCTACTCCCAAAATTTCTTTTACATTGGTTGTGAAATTGAAATTTCCAGCAATAATGAGGGCGTGCCTATCCAATAGGCCTCTGGAGTCAACTATCTCCCAAAACTGTCTTCGGCCGGAGCAGGGTCCATAGGCATTTAAGAGAGATATCCTGCTATTGTCTGGTAAATGTATGCCTGTCAGCAAAATACCTCCTGCATATAGATGGGACTATAAATCTAAGACATTTGGGTTCCATGCCGCCAATAAACCGTCCGAGTTCCCAACAAAGCTAACTGCCGAAACCATCCAGGAAGGACAAAGAGAGGTCAAAAAGTGTCTAGCCAATCATAGAGAATATGAATTCATGGAAACACATGCCTGGTTCATTATAATATTATCCACACACTCATAACACAAAAATTTATAACCATAACAAAAAACAGGAAACAAATTTAAAATCATTTAATAGAGATAAGATACTTAAATTTCAACCAAAGATGATCCAAGAAGTTGATTGCAAACATGAAACTTTCCACTCAACTATAGGCATAAAAATGATATGCCACCCCCAAATGAGACCACTATGGTGTAGGAATTGATCTACATACTCACATCTCACTAAAATGAACCCAAATTCCCTCATCACTCATCCAATATATTCATTATGAAGCAATCCAGGAAAGTCATCAAACTCTTGGAAAATTGGTTGTCATTGATGTCAACCCTAGAAGAAGCCCCAAAGAAAGTTTGCAAGCTTCTATAAGTGATGGGTGTATTTGAAGAAGTCTCCAAAGTGGTCCCCTTATGGCGTATCTTTAAGCATGGCCCTCACAGGAAGACACTATGAATAATTCTACAAGAATCCCTTAAAATATGGTTAAGTGGTTAAGAATCCGAAGAGGTGTGGTCATGAAGCACAAAATTGATAGAAGAAAAAGGGTATGAGGGACACTGCAAATGCATGAAAACCACCCATTGATTGATAGTCCTCGTCAAGTTGTCTCCAATAGTAGGTGGCACACCACGTGGTTCCTCATGGTGGAGGATTTATTCCCTCTTAAATATGAAGCCCCAAAGTATGGTCAAGAAGCCCAAAATCTAAGATCAAGAAGTTATAATTTGGCCCTAAAGTCAAGTAAAGGAGAAAACATTGTTGCAAATAAAAAGTTACAAGTCGGTTCATGGTCAAGTAAAGAAGGTACTTGGAAGGGTATATATACACATTAAGAACCTATCATTTTCATCATTCAATATTGTGTTTTCTTAGCAAAATCTTGGCAATGAATTTAAGAGGGAAGATGAAGTGAAGAAGGGAGAAATTCCAAGGGAAGATGAAGTCTTGTGATGATGTGTTCTAAGGTATGTTTTTAAAGGTCATCTTACCATTTTCTCTATAAATGTTTTTCTAGAATTATTCATATAGAAAAACTTGGAGCATGTTGATAAAATATATCGAGGTACTTGTGGTAAAAAATTCATCATCTAGGTCGTTGTACTTTTGGAGATACACTCTATGGAAGATAAGGTTTTTGACTAGTCAAGTAACTAGTCTCAGACAGATGTTCCAGGTAAATCGGTCATAATGTATTCATAGAGGATCCAAATTATATGAGACTAATTGAATTGGAAACAGTACACTCTGTAATATTTTGTGTGTGATTTTTAGAATTAGATAGAAAATATGGAGCGTGTGGCATGTTGTATAAGTTTTCTCTCCAGAATAGGCTAGAATTTAGGAAGATCTGCCATATTCACTATATATCCTTTTTAGTGACCATTCAAGAAGCACAACTTGGATGAATTTAAAATAATCTATAGAAGAATATTAGGTACAAGTTTCAGACCTTGATTTATTACATGTACAAAGTTATACTTGTTGGAAGTTAGGGTTTGTGACTAATCCAGAAACTAGTCCCAAATAGGTGTTCGAGATAAATTTAATGTTACAAAATATTTCCCCTGCAGACATGTGAAACTTCCCTTGGATTACTAGACCCCTATACCAAGAAATAAATAATACAAGTGGACACTAACATCCCTATAAACTCATTTTAACCAATCAGAAAGAGAGAAGGAGACAGGGAATGATGTACCCTTTTACGAAGTTTTTCCTCGCTGCTTCCAATCCGTGAGCTTGATATTCAAAACCCTTGGGACAACTTGATACCTGAAACATGCATCAAAGAGAAACAACTATCCCCTACTCTAGCTGATTAGGTAAAACAAATTTATCTACGAAGAGTAAAGCAACAATAGACAAGAATATGCAAGAATAGACAAGCTTGAAGAAAATAGGCCAAGTATATTCAATGAGAACCAAAAAGAGAACACTTACAGACCATGAATGATGTTGCAACAACCTATCCAAGATATCCTCATCTATCCCCTTGCAAGAATATACCAAGATCAAAATGATGATACTATGAATGATTACCAATTTACCTCCCCTTTCACCTTGGGAATGCCTTCAATATATAGGATTGAGAGGCACAAACACCATGAGAAAATGAAGGATATGGTTGAGGATATGGCTCCTTGAGGTTTAGATTAGATCCTAAGGTGAAGCCATAACATGTGGGTCGAACATAACCAACCCCATCTTGAGAGAGTTGGCCCATAGAATAAGGTGGAGAATCCCCCTTTTCCCTCCAAAAGAATGGAACCCCCCCAGTGTGAGATAAAAAGCACCACGGTTCTCCCTTAACAAGGCAGGGGGAGTACCGATTCTCCCTAAACATGGCTAGGTGGGCACCACCCTTCTAAATTTCTCAAAGAAAGGTCGATTTTTCCAATAAAAAGGTGTGCTTTGACCTTGAAATGATGTGTTTCTTCCTCCAACATGAATTAGTGGGCATGGAAAACTGTTTTCATGGTGTCAAGGGGTGGTGATAGCTAACAAAGTGAATTTGAAACTTGGTATGGTGGATACAACACTTGCGACTGCGCATGCGACACTTACTGAGGTGCATACGTCACTTTGCGACACTTGCAACACTTAGGGTGAGATACCTTGGTGTGTAACAGATTTCCCCCTAAAGTGTGGGGTCAAAAGAGAAACCGATGGCTGAAACACTTTAAAAATTATTCAATGAAAGGGTGTTGGAGTGGGATAACCTGGGAGAAGCTACAAACAATCATCAAACAATATTAATATGTGTTCCATTTATGAGGCAGGAATACCTATGCTCAGAGTACGCGATGACTAAAATCACGATCATTGACCAATACAATGTGGATCCATACCTACATGAAATGAACTAATCACAACCATAAAAAATACACAGTGGAGCTACGAG
>SNQJ01S0212818.1:0-10304 GCA_010110895.2 Picea sitchensis | reverse complement strand
GTAGGATTGTCTGGAGGCTTATTTGGTGTAGAAGTTCCCTTTTTGGGTGGCATGTTGGCCAAGTATCACTTTTGAACCTTGATTTTGAGGTGGTTCTGCTAGACAATATTTCTTCTGTTGTATCTCCCAAGTTTCATCCCTTCCGGGTATGAACCTTTCTTTTATGTAGTTCTCTAATATTTCTTATTTGCAATTCCATAGGTCTGATCAAAGTTGGATGTGCCAAGGGGAATTTACGGTAACTTCCCCACAACTTGTCGATTTTTGGCATTTCTAGGAGATCTCACTTGTATAGCGTGCCTCACACAAAATAATTGATATAAAATTCTGAAACTTGCACCAGAAATACTACAGACTGTCCAAGATCCAATGAAATAAGTCCCACTCAATTTGGATACTCTAGGAATAATTTATGATTGTTTTACTTGGAACACCTTCTTGAGACTAGTCAATAGGACTAGTCAGATACCCTATCTTACACATGGTGTATCTACAAATTTAAGATGAACCAGAGATGAAATTTTTACCATAGATACCTTACTAATTTCTGTAAATAGCCTCCCAAGTTTAGGGTATAAAACGTTACACAAATTTTTTTATAGTGAAAATTCCGCAATGACTCAGATCATGATGATTCCAGAACCCTATCTTGTACAGGCTGTATCTCCGAAAGTATAAGGCCTCAGGAGCTGAATTTTGAAACCAACGTACCTTGATGTATCTACTAAATATCCTCCAGGTCGTGCCTTCTGAAACATTGTAGAAAAAAAGTTATAGCAAAAATTCCAAGGTGTCTCAAATGTAGCAGCGAAACCCCAAGACCTTGAGCTCTGATACCATATGTTAAGAACCAAATATCAATATAGCATAGAAAAACCTCAGAAAAATTACTCAACGCCTTGAAAAAGAGATAATTTTAGATAATAAGCCTCTTCGAGGGGGAAACCTCCTTTTACCCCACCTAAATGTTCAAGTACCAGATGATTCAAAATGAAAATGTCTCCTTGGTATATGTAGGAGACTAGGAGGTATAATTACAACTAATGTCCTAAAGATGACATAAATAAAATAAAATTACTAATATAATATGCCCCAATTAATGGGTAACCAACCAATATTAGGGCTTAACACCTAAAAAATTGACCCACTTCCTTCAGAATTTCCCCCCATCTAGATATATGAGTACCTCTTTCTTTTTAACGATCTTGAGGAGGATAACAGATGATTGGTATAGCTCATCCTTCGGAGGATTGCCTCACCATATGTTTAAGGAACTTGAAGAAGGAGGGGTTCAGTCCAATGTGAGTCCTGGAGATTGGACTCACATAGGTCGTTCGATGCATATTTGTACGATCCAAAAGAAGGTAAACTCAGTGGTTTTTCATGTTTAGAGACTCTGAAAAGAGCTTAAAGACAACTCCAAGAGTGAATTTTTCGTAAATTTAGTCTCCCAAGCCCGAAAAAAGTGTAAAACAATACATGGGAGAACTCTTCTAATCATGCTTTACTAGAGTGTTCCTTTTTTGGAATTAGTCTCGCGAGGATGAAAGAGAGATAAAATACCACTCAAAAGATGCCCTTTCAAACCTTTTAACAAGTGTAAAAGGAAGAAATCTCACTCGACAATATTTTCATGTTTAGGGAGTCTGAAAAGAGCTTAAAGGAGACTCCAAAGAGTTCCATTTTCATATAGCTTTTACAAGTCCAAAAAAGAGATAAAAGTATACTCGATAACCTATTCTCATGTATTAACGAGCACAAGAAAGAAAAAATATTGATCTCGGTAACCTATTCTTATGTATTTACGAGCACGATAAAGAACAAAGATTGAGCTCATTCTGGGAAAACTACTATGTTACAATGGGAATGAATCCCAAGTGAGGATCACTCCTAGAAACATGTTTCTCTAGAGGTGTTTCTTGCATAGTTTATTTTGCATAATCTAGTGGCTTCCCTCGAGCATGATGTCCAAAGGCTAGAGACCCGCTCCCCAAGCATCATTTTCTCTAACGATTTTTCTTCTTATTTCCTCATTTAGGCATCTGGTTACTAATAGGAATATTTTCACTAGGTGGAGGAAAAGAAGGTTGATGTATTTGATGCAGAGTGAGACTCGATTCGAATGGAGGGGTGTCTATTTCATTTTTTAACGAGCTTGACAGAGACGATGACCTATGCTCATTAGTGTTCATTTCATTTTTTAACGAGTTTGAAACAAGATACAAACTATTCTTGTCGAGACCAGGTACTACCAAAGGATCAGATAATTCTAAGGATTGTTGCACCTAAGTAAAAATCATATTTAACCTGGAAACCTGCAAGGTGGGAGGAGAAGAAAAAGGAAAAACTCCCATGAGTGAGGAATCCCTAAGGAGACCTACTCCTACACTCTCAAAACTATTTTTTCCTATAAAAGGAACATTATTCACTGCAACATTGTGGAGATTTGGAGTTGTATAGTCAAGTTGGTAAACAATGATAATATTTCCTTGATGGGGAAATCCTAAAATATGAAACATGAAAGATGCGATGAAATTCATCGCATATAACCAACTACAACCAAGTAATGAATTATAATTCAGGAGTGCGTAAACCACTTCGATATCAATCGAAACAGTCTTACCCTTCAATGTCACAATGAAATATTGCAAGAGTTTGTGATATTGGAAACCATGTCCATCAAATGTTTTCAAGATGGTGGGAGACGAGATAAGTTTAGGAGAACCAAGGGCTTTCCAATAAGGAAAATACATGACACAGGTGGAGGCTCCTTCATCCAAAATAGTGCGACGAATGTTCTTCCCACCAACCAAAATTTGAATTTGGAAAACTAAGTGGTGGGAGAGCCTCTCCTTAAAGTAGTCTAGAGTAAACATAATCAAATTCGATTCCTTGGGATCCATAGCTTCAATGGCTAACAACAGGGTTCTACGTTGACTTGGATATTTCTGTAGAAATATGAGGGCCGAGATACTGTTGGGCACTTTAATTTTCTAATTAAATGGAAAATCAAAGTGTTCAATTTAAATTGTCAACCCAGGGAAGTCTGTTATTTCAGGATAATTCTGCATAGTCTATGCTAGATTATGGAAGCATCTCTATTCTAATTGCAGTGGGGAAGTTCTTCTAAACAAAACAAACAAATGATATTGCTGACACAATTGTGCTGATACAGCTGGAGTGCTACAGACTTAAAATCATAATTGAAATCTAAATTGATGAATCTACAAACACCATGAAGTGCCTACCTTAATCTAACTCTCTAATTTTACTTTTGCAGGAAGAAATTCTATGCTATTGTTGAAGGGAAATCTACTTATTGCAATAAGCTAATTCACACTTTTTAATTTTCCAGAACAAGATTTAAACGTAATGCAGAAAAAGGAAAAGTAACTCTCTAGCCATGATCAACAACTGACTTCTAATTCTCAGTCAAAATATGGAGCAGTCCATTCCTATTCTTCATCCACTGTCATCTATGCTTGATACAGAGATAGTTCCACAAGAATAAACTATCCCCGTCGAGACTGACACACAAGAACCAGTCCTGACAGATACAGTTGTTACAACAACATAAGAACCAATTGCAATGAAAACAACTAAATCTATAATTCGAAACAGAGGGGAATCGGTGAAGAAGGTGGGCCCTTTCCTTCTCACCGAATCCACTCAAAGAGATAGATCATAGTATGTTAAAGAAATTCAATCCAGTTCTTCATTCAATTTCCAAAAAGATGTTTGAGTACAATAATCGTTCCTTTCTTCAGTTCAAGCCAAAAGACTAACCCACCTTTACATTATAAAATCTCTTCTATTTAAAGTCAAAGTCAATCAATGTTCAGAAACAGAGCAGTCCTGAGAATCCCCGATTCTCAGGTTGTTCGTTAGATATCATAAATATCCAACCTTGAATTCTCCTTCATCACATCGTGAGCCAGCATTCTGATCAAGATGTGTTGCAACAGTCATATCACAACAGGACTAGTGGCATTTGTTGTAACAACTTCCGAGATTAACAGGCTTCTGTCGTAGCAATTGTGTAACAACTTCCAGGATTGATAGTTGTTTGTTGCAGAAATCCTGTAACAGCTCCCAGGAATTGCACATAGCTATGAAAGCCATGACCTGATCCTCAAAGTTGGTTGTTCTATCATTTTGATCATTAGTTGAATTATTTCATAGGTAAAATATGTGATCGTATTCAATCAAACATGCTAATTAAATGAAAACATAAAAGAAAGATGAATAGTTTGTACCTTGGGAAAAAGGGTCTTTAGTGCTCATTATAGTAGTCATTTAGCTTAGGAAATGAGAGGGTTGAATGATCAAAAGGTGTAGTGAAAAAGGGCATTTTAGGGTCCTAACATACCCCCCAACTGAAGACATTGCATGTCCTCATGCAAAACACATTCAAACCTTATTTTGTAGCTGAAGTAGATGAGTAGTTGTTCTAGTGAAAAATTGTTAAGAGAATATTCTAGATGTCGGTAATGAGGAATGCTGCGTCAAAAAGAAGAAATCTGTTGTGTCAACCATATTTTTGGGTTCTTCTTTTCTTGAGAATAGGATCAGTTTGAGTTGCTCGAGTAACAACTCGTGGACAAAATAGAGGTTCTTGTTTACAAGCGACTGGCATACCAGGTGCTGATTTATGATGTTGAGATCTCCCTTGTTTTGCTGATGGTTGTGTATAAGGGAGTCCATGTTCAGTCTTGATTGATACATTTGTTGGTTTTGTAGCCACTGGAAATTTGACTACCTCATATCTTGCCTCATAGTAAATGTTTCCACATTCAAAACACATGAGTTCTTTTTCTCTGCCCATAACATCTTTTGTTAGTTCTAGGATGTCCATAGTTATACCTTCTGGATTCTTTTGTCGAGCAAATTCCACTTCTTGTTTCAAGGTTTTTATCTCTGCTTTAAGGTTATTATTTTCTATTATCAGTGACGCAATCTTGGAATTTTCTGTATTCTTGATCCTTTTCTCTATTTTAAAAAATAAATTTGCAAGTGGAACATCCTCAGCATGCTGTGCAGCTGGTTCTTGTGTAACAACTGTGGCTGTCGGAACTAGTTCTTGTGGAGCAAACTTGACATGTGTAGGTGGTTCTAATATCTCAAACTCTGGTGGGACAATCTCCTGTGGAACAACTGGTTCTTGTGTAACAACTGTATCTGTCAGGACTGGTTCTTGTGTGTCAGTCTCGATGGGGATAGTTGATTCTTCTGAAACTGTCTCCATATCAAGCATAGATGACAGTGGACGAAGAATAGGAACGACCTGATCCATATTTTTCTTTCCAATTGTAGCTTCAACAGACTTGGTGGACTTGGTTTTTCTCCTAGGTAAAGTAGAAATGAAAGTAGTGGTCTTTTTCTTTGCTGCTGGAGGAGGAACAGGATGTTCTTCCTCAATCACAAAAGGAGGACATTCTGGTATACTAGGGTCTGAGATAATTTGGATTTCGTCAATGGTCAAAGGATGCGCAGAATCATCAGGCACCTCCGATGATTCTGCTGCACATTCACTTTGAAAGGAGAAGATAGTTTCCTGCAGTTTTGCGCATAAGGTAAAACCTGGTATTCGTACCCCTGGAGAATTCTCTGTTGCATCATCCAGAGGGTTCTGCTTTGATGTTGATCCAATCTGACCAATGGACATCTGAGGTTTTCCTTTGAATGGATGTTTCCTCTTCTGTGAAAATGCACAGGTAATGCCAGTAGGTGCTTGAGCCGCTGTAGAAGTAATAGGAGAATACTGTGTGATTGTAGCAGCAATAGGAGTGTTCAGTGTGATAGTTAGTGCCTCAACAGAGGGGGTAAGTGGTCTTGATGGTATTGAGGACCATGCTATTCTTGCTCACTTTTTAGGTAATGCAATGGTAGGAGAAAGGTTTTCCTTGACATAGGTAGGGGATTTTATTTCAATAATCGATGTATCAACCAAGTGTTGTGATTATGGTTGAGAGGTTGGCTCCTCATATATTTGTTTTTCCACAACTACAGGTTGTTGTATTGCAAATTTGTCGAGGCTTGTCTGTGTGGTGCTAGGATGGCTTCGGGTTACACGGTTACTCTTCCGAGGTGTCTTACGGACAATGAAAAAAGGAGTTTGGGCTACTGTTGCAGCCAACGGTAAAGTCTCTGGAAGAGGTCCATGGGTTTCAGTTTCAAGGACTGGTGCAGTCCTTTCTGGACTTACAGACTGTGCTTGGGCTGCTGCAGCAGGTGATGGGTTATTAGACATGCCCATTCCTCTGCGAATTAAGAGGCCGATGAGTCTGTGATTAGAAACACAATTCTTGGGGCTCTTGGATTGTTTTACAAAATGGGCCATGTTATGCAATGATTGAAGGAGATAATAAGGGATGTTTATCAATTTCTGATGTCGCAGATGTGATAATAAGATAAAATCACAAAAATAAACAACTTAGTATCTGCCTTCACAGGTGATGTACCTTTTAAGAAATTCTGAAACTTTCCCCCATGGTTCTGGTAAGGAATTGACATCTACACCTCTGCCCTTGTTCTGAACTCGCTCAGTGTTGACGAGGAACCCCTTCTGTGCGTCTGGGATATGTGTTTTTCTGTTAAACCATCAGTCTCCTGTTCTTGGAAATCCTGTTACGGAAACAATGCGTGCTTCTGTTACTGGAATCCTTACCCCATTCACCATTGAGTACCCTTCAGTAATATTTTGACTGAATTCCAATACTTCATCCTCACTAAACTCTTTCAACTTCTTAAAATACGATATCCAGCCTGCTTGAATAAATATTGGGTAGGCCTCTGGGTGTAGTAGTAAATTGTCCAGAGTTGCGCGTTCATGTCTCACAGCTGATCCTCCCATGATGTTTCTTGAGAGTTACAGGCACGTAGGAGGAGAAGCTATCACCTAAATCAGAGACGCAATAAGCTTGAACATGATTTGTAGAGAGGATACGGTGTCTTAGTTAAAATACGTGTAGTGGAAAGGTGGTGGAGGTGTGTATAACTTCGGAATGAACGGCTAGATTTACGTTTCCCCCCTCTAACTAAGCAGATTGGCTCTAGGTGTAACTGGTTAGTAAATACAAAATTGTTCTTTTAGATCTTCATTACTTGAACACGTAGGATTAATTACGTACCTCAAATATTACCGCACATAACTACCTATCGGAGTAACCGCATAATCCAAACGCCGTTAGAATGGCACATAATAGCTGGCATGATGAAGGATCGTGAGAGAAATGACGGCTTGTCAAAAATTGTAGACCTTACTATAGCGGGCCAACTGAATACCGCCAAAGGTGAAGTGACGTCATCATAAAGCAATACTTTCTGATCGAAAGCATCAATAATGTCTAATCAGAGGTGTTGTTGCATGGATGATTGGAGGGCTGGAGCCATAGCATCAGCAAAAAGAAAGAGTGAAGTGGCAAGAAAGCACAATAGTAATTAGTGTATCAACGAGTTCTTTTTCAAAAATGTCGGAGGTAGGTGTAACAATGTTGATATCGACCAATTTATCGGGAAAAGGTGTACAACATTGAATTCGGCCAATTTATCGAAAAAAGGTGTAACAACAAGGAAATCGACCAATTTATCGGGAAGAGGTGTAATAGCATTGAATTCGACCAATTTATCGGAAAAAGGCGTACAACATTGAATTCGGCCAATTTATCGGAAAAAAGGTGTAACAACAAGGAAATCGACCAATTTATCGGGAAGAGGTGTAACAACATTGAATTCGGCCAAACTCTACCTTAGTTCGATTCGAGGAAGTTTTTCAACTTCCATGAACGCATCGTTTCCTTCTGTTCATCAATTTACCTGCACGCATAGAATTGCCTGATACCTTCCAAGGCATTATTAGCATAGTAAAGAAAAATATAAAAATTTCATCTAAAAACAGAGAAATGCAAAGTTTGATGAGATTATTTATATACAAAGTCTGAGAAAATGAAGTCCTAAAGTTCAGAAGGGGAAGGAACAAGCTCCGTTCCGTTCAAGAATTGATAATCTGTATTAGCTGTACAACTAGTTTTGAATTCTGCCCTGGACAGTGGACGCTGATATAGAAGCAGGCGATGACCATTTACATGTAAGTGTGTATTGGATCCGTCAATAGTAATCAACCAGACTATCCCATTGGGAAAGACGGTGTCTACCTCGTAAGGCCCTAGCCGTCGTGTACGCAACTTACCTTGAAATTCCTTAAAGCGTGAATCGTACAACAGAGCCCAATCTCCTTTCTGAAATAATTTCTTTTTAATGATTCGATCATGCCATTTTGTTCTTTGTTGTTGAATCACTGTGGTTTGATGGATGGCGTCCAAATGCTTTTCATCAAGCTCATTGAGCTGCTAAAGTCTGGCTTTCTGTGCCATAGTCAAGTCGAGATTGACTGCTAATGCAGTTCTTAAGGTTTTGATTTCGAATTCAATGGGAAAAAAAGGGCTTTTTCCATATACCAGCTCGTAAGGAGAAAAACCAGTCGTGCTCCTCCAAGTAGTTCGATAAGCCCATAGAGACTCATGCAGTCTGTCAGACCAATCCTTTCGATTTTCTCTCACTGTTTTAGTAAGAATGGATTCAATAAATTTGTTGGTACTTTCCACTTGGCCATTGCCTTCTGGATTGTATGGAGAAGCTCTTCTATGTAAAACATGATATTTATTGAGTAGAACTTCAAAGTTATTTTATGTGAAAGGGGTTCCTCCATCAGTGGCCAGTTCTCCGGGAACACCAAACCTAACAAATATGTTTTCAAACAAGAATGCTAAAACAACCTCTTCTGATGCTCTGATAAGTGTTTTTGTCTCCACCCACTTGGTCATGTGGTCTGTACAGACCAATATATAAACTTTCTGATTGGAAGGTGGATTAATGGGTCCTACAAAATCCATGGCCCATCTTTCAAAAGGATCTAACACTACCTGAGTCTGGAGTGGCATCTCATCCCTGTGAGTTGGCTGACACATGCGTTGACAACTATCACAAGCTTGGACATAATTCTTGACATCTTGAAATATGCTAGGCCAGTAATAGCCCATCCTTAAAACTTTATGCCCGGTCCTTTTTGCAGCAAGATGACCCCCACAAGGGCCATCATGGCAATCTTTCAGCAGATCATAAACCTCATCATCCCTCACACATCTCCTGATTTGTTGGTCCAGGCCTGTGTAGAATAGGTATCCTCCTATCCAACTATACCTAGCACTCTTTTGAACAATTTTCCTTCTTTCCCTAGGAGATAGGTGGGGAGGTACCTTCCCTGCAACTAGATAATTAGCAATGTCTGCAAAACAGGGTGAGTGAGTATATACTGCAAACAAATGTTCATCAGGAAGGGAATCGTCTACAGGTGAATTATCATCATTTATATGTAATCTTGAGATAAAATCAGCAACCACATTTTCTTTTCCTAGTCTATCTACTATAGTGATGTCAAATTCTTGCAGTAGTAACAACCATCCTGTCACTCGGGCATTAGTAATAGGTTTATTCATTAGATATTTTATGGTTGTATGATTAGTATGGATAAAAGTTGGGTAACCAGTTACATAATGGTTGAATTTATTGATTGCATATACTACTGCCAGGAATTCTCTTTCAGTAACTGTGTAATTTAGGAGCCATGTTCTTGCTGATATAGTAGATAGCATAGGGTTCTTTGTCCTCCTGTTGCCCTAGTACTGCACCAATTGCAGTGTCTGAGGCATCTGAAGAAATGTGAAAAGGCAGAGCCCAATTGGGCCCTCTCAAGATAGGAGCTGTAGAAAATCTTTGTTTAAGGTTTGAAAAAGACAATGCACAGTCGTCATTCCAATGAAAGTTAACATATTTTGTTAGTAATAAAAAAAATGGAGAGGCAAGTTTAGAGAATTTTTTTATGAATCTTCTATAATACCCAGCATGTCCTAAAAAACTTCTTACCTCTTTCTGAGTTGATGGAGTTGAAATGTCTAGAATTACCTGGATTTCGGCTGGATCTACCTGAATCCATGCATAAGAGATGAAGTGTCCCAACTGTTATCCATGATTTTGGTCATCGTGATGATGTTACGATAATGTTATGATGATGAAAAATTAAGCTCTTCATTAAGAACACTTTCCTGAGAAAAGTTACACTTGTCTGTTTCCAGAAATCATATTTTTCAAGAAGTTCGCAGGCTACCTATATACTTGCCTGCGAGAATGCCTGATTCTCGCAGGCTGCATTAAGCTGGAGTGTGAGGGGTTCGCACTGTACCTAATTGCCAGGGTGCGAACATCTTCTTAAAGAGGAAAAAGATGAAGTTAGCGAGCCTTCTAGAAGG
>SNQJ01S0212817.1:2420-15785 GCA_010110895.2 Picea sitchensis | reverse complement strand
AAGTTAAAAGTTATATTTTTAAGTTGACTTAAGAAAGGGAAAGGATAAAGGAGTAATAGATAACTCAACAGAAGAATAGAAGATTAACCCTGGGAGTTAACCTAACTCAACAGAGAATTAGAAGAAAAAGTATAAGTAAGAGGTTGGGGTGCACCTATTATTCATTCTGGTTTTGGATTAGCATTTTCTATTTCTCTTGAGCATTCAGTTTGGGGGTTTGCTGTACAAACCTTTGGGAGCAACTCAGTGGTGAAATATACACTCACCTTGTTCCACAGCTTGGTCTCGGGGATGAAAGACTCCTCCACACCATTCTAGTATCAGAGCCAGTTTATCGAGGGAGGTTCGATCTAGCTTATTCTGAGGGCCTAGGGCCATTCCGACAGTTGGGTTTTGTTTGTAGGGACAGGACCATCAGTTTGAGGGATTTTCTAGAGGGTTATCATCATTCTACATTTGTCTGCAGATTGGGATGTCTGGGAGCCATAGGGGACATCCTGTGATTCAGTAAAACTCAGATCTAGGAAGATCTGCTTGAGATCTGAGCCTGAAACTTCTCCCACGGGAATCTCATAGCCTGATCTATATTCTTGGAGAGTTTTAGAGCAATTGGAGGCCTCCTTCATCAGGGCCAAACCTGCTAGGGTTTCAGTCATCCAGTGGGGGGCACCATTCAGTGGAGATTTCAGATCTACAACGATTGAGAGGGATCTTGGAGATTCGGGCACCTGGGTTGTTCTTACCATCACCCGATCTATATTCTTGGAGAGTTTTAGATCATTTGGATCCATTGGGGTGCACCATTTAGTGGAGATTTCAGATCTACAACAATTGAGAGGGGATCTGGAGATTCGGGCATCTGCTTGTTCTTCTCATCACCCGATCTATATTCTTGGAGAGTCACTGGAGATCTCCTCTTCCACTGTCAAACCAGCTAGGCTCTCAGCCTCATCCAAAGTACACCATCTAGTGGAGGAACTGCATTCCACGGAGCTCCAGAGTGGATCGGGGAATTTGGACATCTGGGTTTCTTCCCTTGCAGCTGCCCGATCTATAATTTGCCATATTTATTGGGATGATTGGACACTTTTGGTAGCAGGGCAGAATTATTCAGGGTTTCAGCATTCTAGCAAGACGTGACACTTTCCATCTTAAGTGAGGCTTATACTGAAATGGCCCATCTTTCCTGGATGGTCTTCACAGCACCACTTGGGAGGCCCACTGGGAGTATTTCAGCAGCCCAGACCATTGTAATGACCATCTGAGGTTTATGCCAATCGGCCATCTATTGTATTGGATCTTACATTGCTCATAATAAAAAGGTCAGATCTTGTTTGTGCTTCTACATCCTTGAATATATTGTGATTCCATGTGTTGATGAATCTTGAAATCACTAACTACTACAAATTTATACAAGATTCATCAACAAATGAATATCACAATATATTCAAAATTTGAAAAAAAAAAATTATTATAAAGATGTAGGTCACTGTAAATGTCATTACCTAACTAAAAGTATAAACAAAACCAGCAACCCCATGCTTCATGGTGGTATCGATACTCACTGGCCTGACAAGGATTTGTCACAATGAATTGTAAGATGATAGGAAGTTTGCCTGCCAAGAGCAATAGAAGAGGCATGGAAATGTTATTTCTATGATTGCAGAGGCTTGAAAATAGGTCACTTTTAATGTTGCCCATCCCAGCACATCAGGTGGATAAATGTTTGCAGCAAATGCAAATACTGTCCCGGTAAGAGGATCCATCATTTGCACTTCCACACAACCAGTATAATGCTTGAATTTAGTAGTATTTTTCTTATCGATATTTTTTATATTTTCTATACACACTAATCCTTTGGCATTTTTTAATATATAGATGATGACCCCAAAGTGTTGACCTCTAGATAGTTATTTTCCAAGTAATAACATAAATACTACTTTACGTGGAGACAAACCCCTAGACTGCACCATTGAAGATGTTGATCAGTTGCTATTAATGATGATATGGATGTATATAATGTTAGTGATTCAAATAAAAAAAAAAACACATTGATCCAAGACATTTCCCACGGATGGAGGAATACACCTATGATAGCCATGATTTGATCCCCATTCAAAACCTCTTTATGAAGGCTCACAACAACAAATATTTTATTTGCTATATTGTTGTTGGAAACCCAGTTGCCTTTGGAATAGGCTTCTTATCAAACATGTCTCAATAATGTGATAATTTGCTAGTATTAAATTGCTGAATTATTTAGTGCCTATGTTCAAATAAATTTCTAAAGGTCTTAATTCTTTCCCTACACAAGGCTACTAATTTGTAAATTAGTATTGGATGATAGTTGATTAATATTTTTTACATTAAATTACATGAGAATTTCCACACAAGCATATCTATTACCGACGCTGTCATTTTTCCACGCATACCGAGGAAAATATCCGATTATAGTTAAATGTTCACCACGTATTGATGCACGTCCTAATGATAATATCATATAATATGGAAAATGAAATGGAACATGTCAAGTATATATCAACCGAATAAAATGTTCTAAAAGTCTTCACAATTTAGCTAATTTCCACTGCTGTTCAAAAAGCAAAGTATAGTACGCTTATGATTTATGCAAAGAAGAAAGGTCGAGACATGTCTTGCATAGTTCTGCAATGGTTATACATTGAACCACATCATCAAAGAAAAGTGGCCAATTTGAAGAACCTCAGAATGTTAGACTTCCGTTGGCATTTGATGGTGTCAATCCATTTTGAGAGCTTGCTTATACACTCAGTGTGGCCTGTTATTTTTATAAACAATAACTTTCATCCTTGGATTTCGATTAAGAGAGAGCACAAAATGCTGGCAATGATTGTTCCAAGTATTTAATTGTCTTTGTTATCTTTTTAAAGCATGAAAAATATTTCATTTTGATTCATGCATGGTAATTCATTTCGAGAGTATCACTTCATCTATATGCTACAACAACCATGCAAGAGGGTTGAACCAATCGCAGGGTACCCTAGACAACACATGAACAGATATAATATTGAGCCTCCCACGATGAGTTGTTGAAGCATGTGGGCTGCGTCACCATGCATGGAATCTCTGCATATTAGGGAAAGATGATTTAATTCCATGGAATACCATCGGACAATTCATGATGCCGCCAGTGTAATGACCGATTTGAATTAGCTAAATTTCTACCAAAATTACCAAATTTTGTAATTTCTATAAGCTTTTACAAAGAAGTAAACTTTTCAATATTTTCAAATTATCTCAACACTCACGCTAACACTTACGCTATAGAATTTGGCAATAAGTAATAATCTAAGTAAACAATCCATAAATTTGAATTTAAATAACTTAACTCTGATGCTGTTATCCGCATCTTGTTTCCTTCCTGTTTCTTTAGAACACCACCCAAAACTGACCTTCCTGTCGACTAGTTATCTTCTAGCCCTAGGATATCAATGGATATCCTAGCCTCCCAGCCCAAACCTCCTCAAATTTCCTGGTGTAATCAAATTCACCAAATCTAATTATCCACACCGTCCAATACTCCAAGTTCTCCCCAAAATCCTTTCTCCACTCTCATAGAATGAATCCTTGATCTCCACTCCATTTCCCCCCCTATTCCTCCTTCACCACCCCCTACATTAACTCCCACCTAAATCTTTATTACACCTTATCCATTAATTAATCCTCTTATCTCCTCCCAGATCCATGTGATCCCTTCATGAATACTTAACTTGATTAAATGTTTTATTTTATTCTCCTTCTTTAATTTAATACTTTAATATCAGTTTAATTTAATGAATAATCAAATTAACTATTAACCATATTGATTAAAGTGTTAATTATACTTAAATTCGCTTATACTGGAGAATAAATCCCATTTTAATAACAATACCAGTTAAGGCTATTTAATAACTAATTATAGTTTAGCTAATTTTAGATTATTTATTAAATTAATCATCTTAATAAGTAAGGGTCGCTATATCCAAGTTAACAACACATTTTGTGGTATATTGTTACTTTATTTTTGGATTTAATATTATATATATATATTGAAAATATCATGCATTATTTTAAATTGTGAACTTTAATTTGACGCTACATTTATTCATATATCTTGTAGGTCTCTCAACAAAGGGAAAATTTGCATGCCCAGTCAGTCCCAGATAAAATCTCGCCATTCAAGGAGTTTAGCAAAGGAAGTGTTTTACGAGTATATGCAATTGCTGCCTAAGAACCATAGCCAATGGAACTACAGATGCAAAAGTCTAAATGGTAAGAAGAAAACTAAAACAAACCACCTCTAAGAATGACACCTCTATGGAAGTTGGAATATATTGAAATTGTCAAGGTATGAAAATTATTTATGGACCTATTATATAAATCTTGTTAATTTACTAGTATTAATTTCATTTTGTCCGCCAATTAGTGTTAATTTCAATTTGTCGATGATTCATGAATGCTCTAAGGAATTAATGGGTTTCCACGAGGAATGAAAAAGTTAAATTGGATGCAATCTCAAGATTGCTATACCACGAAAGCACCTAAAAATAGCGTTCATTTTAGAGCTTGATACAATGCTAACGGGAAGAAATATAAATAATGGGTTTGAGAATATTATATGGGAAGGGGATTTACAGCAGAGAATTGGAAAATATTGTTGTGACATCCGAGAAGCAAATCACGCCTTGCAAAGTGTTATTATTAATTCTACTAATATGGTCGTGAACAAACACTAGTCTTCCTTTTGTTATTGACGCATAACATAGCAATATATTGTGTTATAGTCATTCGGAAAAATAGGTTTCCGACGGGGTTTTCAACAACACAAAATCTTAATTAAAAAAGGTGATTTTATGGGTTAAAACACATGATTGGCATACATTCAATAAGGTAATTAGTAGGTTATAATATATTTCATTGGTAACGCATTTTTTTGAAACAAATAATATATATATATATATATATATATATATATATATATATATATATATATATGAGAGGTTATATATATATATATATATATATGCTATATATATATTATATTATTTAAAAAAAAAAAAAAAAAAAAAAAAAAAAAACATAAACAAATTATTTATGTACTTGGAAAATACACGAGGTAAGTATTGTTTTATAAGAAAATGTACTCTTATGTGATTTGTATTGGAATTCAAGAGGATAAGAAATTCAAGCATTCTATTTTAAGAAATCTGCCACGCATGAAATTAAGGAATTAGAATTTTAAACTATTTTAATTCCCTTTAAAATAGTTTTGTTTGAGGTTAAAATGGTATAGGCTACGTGATGCATGCACGCGATCCCGAAAAGAACCGTTATTGGAGCATGATAATGGACGAAGGTTATTATAAGGAATTTGAATTGGGTACGTGAGCTCATGTTCTTCCAAGTCAATGTGAGAAAGTATTTTACTTAGAGTTACCTAGTAAAGCAGGTTGGTCAGACGTTGTTAGATATAATCCAAGAGGAAGACCAGTAAAGTACAATCATGTATCCTAGGATGAAGATAATAATGAGGAAGAAGATCATGATTATGAATATCAGAAGAAGGTGGCTCATGTAGTCGATGTGTTATATGAAGAAGTTGAAGAGGTTGAAGAGGTTGATCATCCAAATGTAGGAGACAAATTCCATCTCATTGGACTTTATATATTGATAACTATAGTAGTTAAAATGACATTGATGATGATGTTGATAATGAGCCTTCACCAATATTGATTCTAAACTATATCCTGATACGACAAGTTAAAACGATGAAGAATATGATTGGTATTTAATTGTTGAAATAAGAGGTATGTGTTTATATCTTTATATGATCTTTATATGTTTTTCTCTTTGTATAACATAGTATATGATACATGTTATTTATAATTTCAAATTAGGTAATATGGGGAAATTGAGAGTGATGGAGGGGATAATTAGAGCTTCCAATCTTCTTCATGGTTGCCCCCCATTAGTAGAGAATGAACTATTTTGAAACCAAGAGGAGCTTTACGCGACTATGCCTAATCATGCCAAATGATGAAGTTATGTCCATCATCAATTCATCATTATCATTCTCCAAATATCTTATACAATTTTACAAGGAAATTGCACTGACTAGACACGGGCAACAATGACCTGCGGAATGGGGCCAACGCTGGAAATTTTTCAAACTGTTTCTAAATGCATTGAAATTTTTCATGGACAACCATTCACATGCCTTAATGATATGGAGGGTTTCTGACTCAAATTTGACTCACACGCTCTACCTCCTTTCTTCCATCATCAATTCATCATCTAAACCCTAAACTCTAGTCTTAGTCGTCACCCTTCATTAATGTTGTCACCCAATGATCATTATATCGGAAGGTTGGATGCATTTGGTCATTGGGATCATGAGGCTTTATAACCCCACAATAACAAGAGACATTAATAGATCAACTTTGATTAGATTGAAAGGTGCATGCAATTGAAAATATTAACAATGCAAATGGGGGCCAACGTTGAAATTTTTTCAGCTTATGCTTGTATGCACCAAAACTTCGACATGGTTATAGTAGATGCATGCATTGAAACTATGGGAGGGATTAAAGACTCAAATATGAACCACATGAAGAATTCTCCTACAATAAAATAATATTAATGAATTACTAGGACAAGACATGGGGAAGAAGACTCAAATGCTAGGACAAGACACATGGAAGAAGACCTTCTCAATTACTCTTCTCTCAACACTCTTAATGAGGAAGGGATTCTTCACCAAACCCATCTTATCTATGAACTTCATAAACTTTTTTTTGCAAAGTGCCTTGGTGAATATACCTGCCATCTGATCATCTGTCTGAATGTACTAAAGTCTCACGGTGCCCTTCTGCACACAATCTCGTAAGAAGTGATAACATATGTCTATATGTTTGCTACTTATAATGAAACATCACATGATTCTCAAAGAGATTGATGCCACTATATTGATTATCACAATGTATCACCATAGCCTCCAACTCCACATCGAACAATACAAAGAACAACTTCCCCAACCATAATGCCTCACATGCTACTACCATGTATTCTCCCTCAACATAGCTTAATACCATGATTTATTCTTTTTCCACCAATCCAGGGAAATAATTCCTGATCCAATGGGCAAAACCCAAGTGCTCTTCCCTTCCCTCCTCCTGCATATCCCGCCAATCAACATCTGTAAAACCCGACAATATCACTCCACCACCTGCTACCATAGTATATGATACATGTTCTTATAATTTCAAATTAGGTAATATGGGAAATTGAGTGATGTGAGGGGGTGGGGCAGCGAAATTAGAGATTCTCAACACCCCTCTTAACGAGGAAGGGATTCTTCACCAAACCCATCTTATCTATGAACTTCTCAAACTTTTGACTGCTCATTGCCTTGGTAAATATGTTTTCCATATGATCATCAATCTCAACGTATTGAAGCCTCATGACCCCCTTCTATACACAATCTCATAGGAAGTGATACCATATGTCTATATAATTTCTATGATCATGAAACACATGATTCTAAGAGAGCTTGATGCCACTATGATTATCACAATGTATCATTGTAGCTTCTAACTCCTCACCGAACAGTCCAAAGAACAAATTCCTCAACCACAATGCCTCACAAGCTGCCAAACTAGATTTCATGTAATCTACCTCAGCAAAGCTCAATGACATTGATCTCTTACTCCTGTTGAACCAGGATATAATACCCAATCATATGCTAAAGCAACACCCTGAATTGCTCTTCATGTCCTCTGCACATCATGCCCAATCAACATCTATAAAACCCGACAATATCACTCCACCAATCGTCTATACAACAACCAAGCATTACATTGTACCTCTCAAGTATCTAAACAATCAACCATTTGTATCCTTGAGGGTTGTTCCCTGAGAATTGTTAGGAAGGAGTCATCTAGGAAATTTCCACTAACCAACCGCCCTATCTTTGGTTCCTCCTGAGAGGTGAGTCCCAAGGAAGTAGTTGATGTTTAACTTTACAACAAAGTAGATAAAAAAGGCCCTCTATAGACAAAACATATAGGGATGAAACTAGAGGGAATCCCTATCTAATTTATTGAAATAGTCCCATTTTTTCATATTTATTATTAATCAAGAAACAAGCCAATGAATTAGTAAAGAAGGTTTCCACACTAATTTTGAATCTGGGACTAAGTCCTATGACTTTGAGGTTCATTTTGATAAGGAGGAATTTCCTTAACCAATTAGTTGGGAGATTAAAATCCTTTCTATAGGATATGGTCAAGACCCATTTAGCAACAAGCACACTCTTCAGAGTGGATAATGCCAAGGTTGGGACCAGAGGCTTGATTGAGACCTAACTCTTTAAATAATGGATATTCCATGACCATTTGATTTCATATTGAATCCAATGAAACATGTTACATGTATTTTTAAAGAGGTATCTTAGTGGTCATTCTATTAGGATTCTATTGAGGTGTCTCTTGTATGAGGGAGGACACCTAAGATGTATTTCTATAGGCCTCGATATTTCATCACCCTTGTCTCCTAGTTATAACAACCTCATTTATACCTTCACCCATCACCATAGTGGATTTAATCACTTCCTCATGATAGGTGTTTGGAAATCCCTCATCCCTTTATTTCTCTTTTCTCTGTGGGCCCCCCAAATGATTTATATGTATATTTATTTTTTTTTTTTTTTTTTTTTTTTTTTTTTTTTTTTTTTTTTTTTTTTTTTTTATTTTTTATTTTATAAGATAAAATATTACTTAATACATTGACATTATGATTCAAACACACTTGAGACCACTTGTTGCAACCACCCAAGCACATGTAGTATCCTGGTTTGATAACTTATTTTCTTCTACGGTTGTTCCTGAGATTCTAGTTCTTTGATAGATTCATTACACAATTTAAAGAGCTATTATCACCTAGGAACTGTTCCTCAGTGAAACTATTTCAGTTGTCTATACCATGGTATATTAGCTCCTATGTTTTACACCTCATGGGTATACTATGTACAAGGAGGGTTATAGTGATCTATATTTTATACCATGAAATGATACTCTAATGCCAAAGATATTGTTGACCATAAATGACATATTAATTAACCCCATACCTTTCAAATGCATCATAATAATAATTTGAAATAAATAAAAAGGGTGAATTAAGAGATCAAGGCCAATTATAGGGGTTAAGAGTCATAGTGTATTAGAAGGGTCAATTTATTATGATGTTACTATGTTTATAACCATAATGTATTCATCTTTAGTGTGTTTGAGGTCACACATGCCTCAATCGGAGGATGCATTGTTCGAGTCATATGGGGGATCGGGTATACCATGTTCAAGTTGATATTGATTGGGGGTTACCACATAATAGGGATTCATTGTGTTAAAATTCATAATTATTAGGAGGTAATTTCATCAAGGATCAAATGATCAATGATCAAATCTCTATTAGGAAGTACCGTATTTATATGGGGACTAGTGTGTTAGGATTGAGAGAGATATATATATATATATATATATATATATATATATATATATATATATATATATATATATATATATATATATATATATATATACAAACAAACAAAACAAAATTCAAATCGCATAGCCACTACACTCGCACGTAGAGCTGCTCTCACTCACCACCACAGTCCCACACTACTATACACAGGAGCACGGATTTGGATCTTGTGTAGATCTGCTTGCACTCACCACCACAATCACATACCCTATACACAGGATACTTGGATTTTGAGCAACGGTAAGGGAGAGAGACGGGAGAAGGAGGAGAAGGAGGGAGAGGTGCATGAGAGGAGGCTAGGGCACACATTTGAACAGCAAGAGTGGAAGGGTGAGAAGGAGGAGAAGGAGGGAGAGGCGACCTGGAGGAGGGGTACAGCAGGGAGTAGCTGGGGCTAGGGAAGGAAAATTTGGTGAGGAGGGAACACCTAATTTGCAGAGGGAGGAGGGGAAACATGGACTTGCTGGAGGAGGGGCACACCGATTTTGCACCGAGAGGCCAAGGACCCGGAGGAGTTTGCCTGACTTTATCTTATCTCTTTGAGGTATAATTATTTAATGAAACACTGATAAAATTTGATACAATGTTTCATTGAATGCTTGATAGAATGCTTGGACAGCCATCCTTTTAAATGTCTAATCAGAATTTTAGCACTAGGTCTAGCAACGTATTTCCAAAAATTGAAGAGCCCTAAATCCATAATTATTATTAACCTACACATGACCCAACCCCTTGATTGTGCCCTGAGAAGAAAAAATCCCCATGGAGTAGTGTAAGTTAATGTCCATTGAATATAGTCCAAAAACAAATATTTGAAGAAAGTGTAGAAGAATTTGGGGATAGGGGAACAAGTAAGAATGAAAAAATAAATCTAGCATCTCTTCCCCAATTTCATAGAATGATCACTGAGGTCCTAGACACTTTTATCCTTGAATTTGAATCCCTTTGAAACACTTATGAATATAATAATTATGCCCAACTGAGAATTTTCCCCTCTACTTTGAAGGAAATATCCCTCAAATGGTTCATAGTCTAGATATACATAATATTTAGACATGGGAAACTATGAAGAATCTTTTTATAGAGAAATACACTGAATATTGAAAATATGGAAACTCAAGAGATTAACTATTCCAAATGATTTAGAAAGGAAAAATCATTAGAGGACTATGTTAAGATATTTCACTTTGGTTAAAAGAGATCTATCGATTGCTCAATTGACAAAAACTCTCCTAAGACAATTCTCTTGATAGAAGTAAGAGATAACGATATGGAAGATTTAAATTTGATCACATTTGTAGATATTTACAAATGCACTTATGATGAGATAATAAATGTTTGAAAAAACTACTCAAGAGTTTCTACTAAAAGGGGTAAATGAATCAAGGGAATTGTTGAACAAACCTCCATGACCATAGCTAGATTAACAAAAGTAGAAATTGAAAATATCTTGGAGATATGAAGACAAATATTTTAAAATCTATGGCAATCCATTTTGATACACTCCAAGTCAAGATGAAGAAAGAGAAAACTAAAAATGATTTGGCAATTATTTTCCCAAAGTGCAAAAAAGACATTTTTTTCATGAATGCCCACTAAATAGCATATAATTCTACAACATTTACAAATAAAATGATGAAATCAATCATTGCCCACAACTACTAAGTTTGAAGGCGTTATATGAGGGAACATATCAGAATTTGGAGTAGGTTTGTTTCATCAACCACCAAAGGAAACAAATACCATGCATAACTAGTCAAGGTATGCCATATGAACACCCTCAATATTTCTATTATTCTTGGAATAGTCAATTTAATCCCTTGAAAAATTAGTATTCTCGACATTGGAAAAACCCATTTCCACCCCAACAGTAATGGAAATATTCAATTTTCCAAAATTAGTAGCCACCTTTTTTCCCTTATAAACAACCCCAAAAAATATAATGGTTTACTCAATAGAAACCTTTGAAATGTCACCAAAACTAGCAACCAAATTCTCAACAAAAAACACTAATGCCACCTCCTCAACCAACCAATACTCCCCAACATCCTAGACCTTCTTGTTGGAAATTGTCGAGAATGCTTGTGAGTAAGAAGGTGGATAGGATAGGCTGGGAAGGGAGAGAATCAATGTCTGAATGTAAGGGATGATGCATAATCAATTTCTATGCCCATGAAATTGTAGCATAGGTTAGTCATCCCAGTCAACACTTTCATTTCCTAGTCAATGGTAAAGTTGACAATAATGAATGAATGTGTAAACACTTTAAATTCCAAGGAATTGATTAGACACTTGCTTCTTGGATGATTTATTCTTATGCAAATGGTGTCTAGGAATGGTAGGATTCCTCTTCCCAAGTTGGACTTTTTCCAGTTAATTAATGATCATTTTGTTGATGATTAATCCTAACAATCCTAGAATCATACCATGGAATTCCTAACTATATTTTTCATTGCCTCATGTTCTAGTATTCAATGGGCCATGACCCAATGTTACATGTAGAGCTAATGGTTACTTCCTATGTGGATTTTTTTCCAACACTAGACTTGGATATAGTCAAACCACTTCTTTAAGTTTCTGGGTATTCCCTTTTGTTTCTAGGTCTCTCCTAAAAATCTGTGGGAAGTGGTGGTGCAACGATAGAGAGGAATATTAATAAGTGAATCACTAAACCTTTGTCACTAGAAACTAAGTTCCAAATCTATACCAAATTGTTATCACCACTCATGTTTACTACTCTTATTGTTAGGTCCCTTCTAAGGTTTCCCAAGAACATTTTGAAAATTTATTTATGACAAGTCAACTTATAGGATAGGCTTTCCCTGAGCTAGTTTGTTTTTATGTTTTACATCTAGATATTTAAGGGGAATGGGAATTATTAGAACTAGGGTTTGAACCCAAGTGTTGTGTGCAAAGTGGGTGATTTGAGTTATGGAGGGAAAATAGGCTACTTGTGTGGGACAATCTTAAGTGAAAGTTATCCCTAGTTAATGCTAATAAGATTATCATATAAATAATCCGTGAGCTTATTCTTAAAGACCTTTTGTTAAATTTAAGTATCCCTAAAACTCATACTTATTAGTGTTGGGACGCGAAAAACATTTCACAACTACAATTCAACCATGGGGTACAAGTGGATTTTCTCTAATCGTTTGAAGGCCATTTGGGTCAAATATGACAACTGAAATCCAAGAAAAGAGCATGGTTGTTTTTTATAAGAATAGTATGGAAACCCATTCTTGAGCCAAAAAATAAGTTTTTACATGGAGCCTTGTTGTGGGAGGCATACCTGCACATAAAAGACTCAAGTACCTAAAGGTGAAAAAGGCATCTCAAGAGTGTTAGGAAATTAAACACTTCCATGCTAAACCTATTCCCTTCTTGATCCTATTCCGTTTTGGGGTTTTGTAATTGGGGTGGCAAACATAACTCTTTAATTATATTACCTTGAAAGGGATTTTCATTTCGTCTATACCTTGCCATACCCATGCCCTACAAAATAATTTTCATCTTTTGTTTTTTTTGTAAGTGCTTATATTAATCATCAAAAGGTTGTTTACACTATGTGTTCCCTCTTGTTAGAATTGGAAAGCATACGCTTATATGTGTTTAAACAAAATTGAATATCCTTGGTTTCTTAATATTGTATTTTGATATGATTTGATTATCTTGGTTTTTTGAGTCACACACCTATTATTTCTTCGACAACATGGATGACATCTTTGCAACTATTTTCTCTTGAAGAGTTTGAATAGAATTCCATTTCTTGTCTTCTATGTTCTATGATCCATGGTTGGCAGAGGAGGT
>SNQJ01S0212816.1:0-15785 GCA_010110895.2 Picea sitchensis | reverse complement strand
CCGGATACGTATTTGAAGTGTGTACACTTGGCGGGTCTGCTGTTTCTGCTGGTCAAAAGCGTACAGGGAAGATTGTATATGTATTCTCTCGGCGAGTCTGGTTACTGTTGGCCAAAGCGTACAGGGCTATTTTGTATATGTAAATGATTTTATAATTATTATAAACTCGAGCAATTTTTTTCTTGAAAAAAAAAAAGCTGCTATGCAGCCTTGTTTCACAAGACATAAACCTTGCAAAGAAAGATAGTGGCTTTCCTAAGAATTTATCATATATAAGCTTATTATTTCACAAGACATGAGCCTTGCAAAGAGAGATAGTGGCTTTCCTAAAAAATTATCATATATAAGCTTATTGTTTATTTTAGTTGCATATCAACTTAGATAAAGTTATTTTTTCATGTTACTATATATAGTTTTAATTAATTTCTCATTTTTATGTTTCTCCTAAATTTAATTATACTGTTTAGGTTTTTAATTGCGGATAGGCATGGTATATAGCTTTGAGTTAGGCTTGACTTTCTATTAATTCATGGTTGACCATAAAATATACACCCATTTATTCAAAGTTTTAAAAAATAATTATTTATTTTAAATTTTAAATCTCATTTATGTGATATCTTATTGGCCAAAAACTTTGAAGTCTTATTGCTACCTTCACATCCCCCAATGTAATTGTAATAAATATTTCTTGTTTTTTTATGTATATTGTCAAAAGTTGGGGCCCATCTTGTTAAATAAATAGCCCTTTCTTTTTTGGCATGGATATGCATTATTTTTTTTGGTTGTTCTCATTTAATGGGTAAATTTGTATCTTGTTCCAGAATTTTATTTCAAATAAAATAAAATAATATTTGTAGGTAGAATTCAAATGGATGACAATCATACTTTTTCTTTCACAATTATTTGGTGGTAGTTAAAATAAAATAATATATAATATTTTAACAATTCAAAGTTGATGGCATTTGTGTTTTTTTTCACAATTTTTTTAAAGGTTAAACTTAAATATAAGTTTTATTTTTATATTACAAATTTTGAGTGTTAACTTAAATATAAGTTTTATTTTATATTACAAATTACCCAGTGTTAACCTTAAATAATATAAGTTTGGCGTTTTACAATGAAATCTAAATTTATGAAATTGAGTTTTTGGATACATTCAAAATAATGTGAAGGGATATTGGTTATTATACTTGCAGCTTGGTGGTATATATTATTGGATATGCTATTGATCGTCTATTAGTTGGGGTTTGACCAAAATAGTTTGAGCATTTAAGGTATAACATTACAATTAGATTTTTTTTATTATTATTTTAAAACATTTTTAATTGTGATTAGATTCGATAATGTTTATTGTATGTAAGAATTTTTCAGCAGTTCTTGGAAGGATATTCAGCGTCATTTAATGAGATGGCGGCTTACAACGCCATATTCCAACAAATGAATTTATTCATCGACAGGGTATAAGGTGCTATGCAGCCTTGTTTCACAAGACATAAACCTTGTAAAGAAAGATAGTGGCTTTCCTAAGAATTTATCATATATAAGCTTATTATTTCACAAGACATGAACCTTGCAAAGAGAGATAGTGGCTTTCCTAAAAATTTATCATATATAAGCTTATTGTTTCTTTTAGTTGCATATCAACTTAGATAAGTTATTTTTTCATGTTACTATATATAGTTTTAATTAATTTCTCATTTTTATGTTTCTCCTAAATTTAATTATAATGTTTAGGTTTTTAATTGTGGATAGGCATGGTATGTAGCTTTTGAGTTAGGCTTGACTTTCTATTAATTCATGGTTGACCATAAAATATACACCTTGTTAAAGTTTTAAAAATAATTATTTATTTTTAGATTTTAAATCTCATTTATGTGATATCTTATTGGCCAAAAAACTTTGAAGTATTATTGCTACCTTCACTTCCCCAATGTAATTATGAAAATAAATATTTCTTGTTTGATGTATATATATTGTCAAAAGTTGGGGCCCATCTTGTTAAATAAATAGCCCTTTCTTTTTTTTTTAGCATGGATATGCATTATTTTTTTTGGTTGTTCTCATTTAATGGGTATATTTTTCCTAGGTACATTTAAATAAAATAAAATAATATTATTTTGTAGGTAAGAATTCAAATGGATGACAATTGTACTTTTTTCTTTCACAATTATTTGAGTGTTAAAGTTTAAAATAAAATAATATAATATTTTGTACAATTCAAAGTTGATGGCATTGTATTTTTTTTTTCTAATTTTAAAAAAAAAAAAAAAAAAAAAAAAGTTTTATTTTTATATTACAAATTTTGAGTGTTAACCTTAAATAAAAGTTTGAGCGTTTTACAATGTATATAATCTAAATGTTTTATGAAATTGGGTAGTTTTAAGATCATTCAAAATAATGTGTGAAGGGATATTGGTTATTATACCTGAGCTTGTGGTGGTATATATTATTGGATATGCTATTGATCGTCTATTAGTTGAGGTTTGACCAAAATAGTTTTGAGCATTTTTAAGGTATAACATTACAATTCCAGATTTTTTATTATTTTAAAACATTTTTCTAGATTGTGATTAGTTGTTCAAATGTATCTCTTATTGTAGCGGCTATGTAAGGATTTTCAACGGCTACGGAAGGATATTCAACGTTCTTTAATGAGATGACGCTTGCTGCCATATTCAACAAATGAATTTGTTATTCATCTAGACACATGCGGTGGATTCAATACAACTATTGTTTTATTTTATTATACAATAGAGTATGAATGATAAGGTGCTATCGTACTTGTTTCTGAATATAAACCTTGTAAAAGAAAGATAGTAGGAAGCAAGGGTTATCATGGCTTGTTGTTTCACGGACGGTGTGCAAAGAGAGATAGTGGCTTTCCTAAAAAATTATCATATATAAGCTTATTGTTTCTTTTAGTTGCATATCAACTTAGATAAAGTTATTTTTTCATGTTACTATATATAGTTTTAATTAATTTCTCATTTTTATGTTTCTCCTAAATTTAATTATAATGTTTAGGTTTTTAAAACTTTTATTGTTACTAGTTTTTTTATTTGATGTAAAGAATGATATCTTATTTGATGTAAAATATAATTTCTTTTCTATATAGTTGTAATTACATTTAAACTTATCATTTTACATTCAAGAACATTAAAAGTGTTCGATATCGAGAGATTTGTCCATGAAATCATCACTTCAATCATGTTCTGCATCTCATGTTAATTATCTAGTATTGATGATGTCTACTATGTTGAAAAACAAATTGCTTTAATAAAAATTGAAATTGTAGAAATCAACTCGTGGCAGTCATGAAAATAATTTTTAAGAAAAAATTGATAAATTTAATATGAAATGTGTTGTCTCTTGAGATGCTTTAATTTTATCAAATTAACTTTGTTGTTATAATATACTAGCTCTTACGATTTCACCAACAAAGCCTTAGATGTTAGAGCCTCTTAAAATACGTGCCTCATTAGTATTTTCTTACTTTGTAAATAAAGCCTTCGATGTTAGAGCCTCTTAGATCAACATATATTCAGTGCCTCATTACTATTTACTTATCTTGTAAATAAAGCCTTCGATGTTAGAGCCTCTTGCATCAACATATATTCAGTGCCTCAATACTATTTACTTATAGTTTCAAATTCCTTTTAAGTAAGTTCATCCTCTCCGTTCACTCTCATGCAAATCAACTTTTGTGTTTCCATTATTTATATTTATTAAGCTGGAATGTTCTATCATTGTGCTGTTTTTAACATTTTATTTTAAAATAAAAAAAATACTATCACTGTATGCATCTTGTTTATAAGATATGAAAAGGTATTATGTTATAGCATGTTTAAGAAGTGATAAATTTCTTGCGTGAGACTTTTTAAATTTAATAAATTTATATTAGTGAGATTTTAAATATTTAAGTTGATTGTAGTTTAAACTTTTTAAGTAATTATTTTTTAGATATTTTTAGTTTTGATAGAAATTGAAAGGTATTTAGATCTTTATATTTGAGTGATTATTTTTTATATAATAGAAGTGTCTCATAATTTTTTCAATTGTGTTGAATCCATTTCTAAATTTAGAAACATAGATTTAAAAAAAAACAAAAATAATAATTTCATACAAATTTATATCAGATGCAGAGAAAACAATTATTTTATGCGAAGTATACCTGTGGCAATGGGCACGATTAATGACCTTTTAATCTAAAATTCTAATCTAGAATTTTAACTTTGTTTACTTTTAACATTTACCTAATCATATTAAAAAAAGTGCGTAACACCATATAATTGCCGTTTTGATTGTGTAAACACTACTTAAATTCCTCCTCATGAGTTTTCATGGGCGTTCTCACAGTTTACTAATTACCAACCCGATACCTTTGTTCTCAGCTCTTGAGGAGGATTACTTGGCTGTGCTAGTTCATAAAACAGTTAGAAAACACCATTAAGTTGACAAGGCCATCACAAACAAACGTGTCAATGATATCAATGACCACATGAGCATTTAAGAGTGGTGGGTGAGTTACCCACAGCAAATATTGAAGTTACATGCATAGCCACCATACTTGTATTTATATTGTCTCGATTTTGGCAATCTTCTTTGGGATCAGGTAATTTGAGATTCTTGAACTTAATGTTCAAGGAGACGGAGACTTCACACCGACAAAAGATATACACCAATTAACACCATGCACAGGTCCAACAGCCCATCCTGTAAAGCCGGGCGTTGGGATGCCCGCATACCGAACAACCTGGACATAGAGTACTTGTGAACATTAAACACTCATGTTATATTCGCAGTTTTTTACTCAATACGATTCAGCTAGTCAAGGTTGGTGAAGGAGTAGATGAGATACATTAATTGAGTCAGTAGCGAGCGCCATTTTTTCAATGTTTCCTGCATCCCCTTACGCCATTGTCGCTTCCACCTCTGCACAAAATTACATATCGTTTATTGCGTGAACAAATTTTTTCTTGGAAAGCAAAAAATACCCGATATGAACATGGAATTATAGTGCAGATTTTTTCTGTTTAACAGGTATACTGCAGTCTGCACTGCACCCACTTACCCATTAGGTTGAAGCGGCAGCGTATGTACAATCCACACGTATCAGCTGCGGCTAGTTGCAGTTAGAAAGGTCAGATTTATCAGAGTACAGGGTCAGATCTATCAAAGAACAGAGCGATCGATGGCATCAAACGTTCTAAGCTCTCTCAATGACAAGAACATATTGGTGTCCGGATCGACTGGTTTCCTTGGCAAAAGTATTTTAACCATTAATGCTATTTTCACTTACATATATGATTTTCGTTTTCAGGATAATGAAGTTAATTGCTGTTTACTTTGGCGCAGTTTTCGTCGAGAAAATCTTACGTACACAGCCCGGCATTAACCGCATCTTTGTTTTGTTGAGAGCGAAAGATCTGGCATCTGCCAAACTCCGTTTTAAAAACGAAGTAAGAAATCTCTTCTTGCTGCTCGTAGATATATCCTCCTACTAAGCTAATTTCTATTCTTCCTACAGGTTATGAGACTGGAGTTGTTCAAGACTTTGAGGGAGAAACATGGAGACGATTTCGAAAGCTTCGTATTACAGAAAGTTGTCCCACTTGTTGGAGACGTTGCAGCAGATCATAATCTTGGAATCGATGCAGAGAGCACCAGAGAACACCTCTGGGAAAATCTGGACGCCATTGTTAATAATGCAGCAAGCACAGTGCTCGATGACAGGTTTCTTTCGTTCCTCCTACCTAGCTGTTTACTTTTCTTTACTGGAGGAAAGTGTTTATAAAGCCTATATTCAACCAAATGCTTTTGCAAAACGTAGATATGATATTTCTCTCAATGTGAACGCAAAGGGAGCTAAGAATATTGTGGAATTCGCCAAACGATGTCGTAAACTTCAAATCCTCCTGCACGTCTCCACCAGTAAGTGGACAATTTCTGAACCGTTCAGTAAAACAGTTATACTTGCCAGAATTGTAAAGAATAAGTTACATATATATGAATATCATTTTCAAAAATGCTAGACTGATCTTTCTGAATGCACAAAAGCTTACGTTGCCGGACCTGGAAGTGGAAGAATAAAAGAGAGGCCCGTGAAGATGCTAGAAACTATAACGGCCGGCAATGGACCTGAGGACGAAAGCAGTCCACTTCTCAGTTTAGATATTGAAGCAGAATTTGATTTAATAGATAAAACAGTATCAAAGATACATATGGACTGGTCAACTACTAGAACTGCAAGCACGGGCACAGGTTCTATAAAAGATACCAGCGAAGCCGAGCATCTCATAGAATTGGGTTTAGAAAGGTTAGTGACCCTCTGTAATCTATTGCTTGCATAGATATCATTCTGAAAAAAATATAACAAAGTTAGATTTATTAATGCTGGACATCTGAGCAGGGCAAGAAGATTTGGGTGGCCGAATACATACTCATTTACCAAAGCTATGGGAGAAATGCTTGTGGAGAATGCGAGGGGAAATCTTCCAGTAGTCATCCTACGACCGAGTATTATTGAAAGCACGTTGGCAGAACCCTTCCCTGGCTGGATAGAAGGCACCAGGTCCCCATGAATCAATCATATATCGTTTGGATATAGCTAAACATCCATCAATATTTTACAATAATGTTATCAGTTTTAATGTCATATCGTTATTCAGACTGATCGCATGTTTTTTGGGAATGTAATACAGAACTATAGACACTCTCATAATCAGATACGGAAAAGGACGAATGTCATCCTTCCTAGCTGATCCAGGCCTTATCTTAGACGTGGTCAGTCACAGTGAATTATTTTGCGGCCATTTCTGGATTTTTCTTTCTTTTGGGCAATATTTCCGAGATGGGTTTTGTTTTTATTCTCAATCCGATGATCTTGTAAATATAATGATATTAGACGTGCAAAGTTTTTGTTTTTGCAAACGTTTTTCTGCTGCTGCATTGTGTTTTGCAATATAAGAAAAAAAACTGTTGAACGTTAACTGATATTGTTTGTTTGAATGTGTGAGAAGATTCCAGTAGATATGGTGGTAAACGCGATGATAGTAGCGATGGCCGCACATGCCTGTAAGAACGGTCTGTTTATTTATCACGCCGCATCATCTGTTGGAAATCCATTGCTTTACCCCGTTGTAAGGGATGAGGCATATAAGTATTTTTCACAACATCCGTGTGTTGGCAAAGATGGAAACATAATTCATGTGAAAGAGCTTCCTTTTTTGAAGAGCATGAGGAGCTTCCGCCGATACATGCATCTACATTACAAAGCACCTCTCCAGGCAATTGTTCTTCATTTACTCCAAATGATATTCTTTCACACTTACACTTACACTTCCTCTTAATTTTAATGCTTCTTCTTGAACTTTTGGTGCCGTTGAAAAACAGGTAATTGGTGTAGTGAACAAAATCTTGTGTTGCATCATGATCTTCACAGAACGTTACAATCAGATGCTTCGAAATTACAACAAAGTCATGTATTTGGCAGAGTTGTACGAGCCTTACGCCTTCTTTCAGGGAAGGTAGTTTCATGCTAAATTTATTTTTTCCTTTTGTAGCTTGACAATATACTAATTTTCTTCAGTTATTTTTATCTGATAGCGTAGCTGAAACTGTGACATATACCAGGTTTGACATAACAAATACGGAAGGGTTATTGAACAATATTTCGGAGGAAGACAGGAAAGCGTTCAACTTCGACGTCAAATGCATTGATTGGCCACATTACTACTCGAATATTCATATTCCTGGACTAATCAAATACGTTCTCAAGTGAGAGAGAGATTGCGCTTGAAATGCTTGTCAACGGTTCTATTTTATCGTATAATTATCAACATAGAAATATATTTGAGATAAATAAATGGAATAGATGCCATTTACCGAGTATCTCAAGATTTTTAAATATTATTGTTTCCTTTGTGTATATGGAATACTTTGGTTGGTATATTATTGTTAATAATATTGATGTATGGCGTATAGGTAAAAACATATATTTAATATATTAATAAAAATTGGATGCTGGGTGTATATGTAAACTAGGCTGAGCGTAAGGTATCGACTGAAATCCTTCTAATATAAAATGTATGTGGTAATCGGTAATCCGTATGTGGTAATGAAGCGTTTGTTTGCCGCGGTTTAATACTATTTAATCATTTAAATGTAGCATTTACATATCCTTATAGTAATTTTTAATGTGATTAGGTAAATGTTGAAAGTAAACAGGTTAGCAGGATGCCTCACGATAAGTAAAGAAAGTTATAAATATAATCGACCCATTGATTTTTGGAGGGCGTTAAGAATATGCATATTCTTCAATGCATAACCATCAAATTAGGGTTTAAGGTTAATGAGGTTAAAGATCATTAATTGTGCCACATTGTCAATAGGTGTCGCCTTTAAATAAGTAAACATATATTTAATACATATTAATAATATTTTTATATTATGTATTTTTTTTTTTTTTTAAATGTATTTTTCATATTTTAAAGATTTGATAAGTGTAATGTAAAAATCAACATTGTTAAAGTAAGAATAAACTCTTACTAGTTACATAGTAAATTTAGAGGTTGGACAATTCTCAAAACTTACCTTGAAGAGATGGGATGGAAGAATTTATGTTTGTGACACCAAGACAAAAGATGTAAAACACTTAATCTTAGATTGTTGTCTCTATACTTAAATTAGATCTCAATTTAAAATATGTGTCACAATAAAAACCTTGCTAAATGCTTAAATCATTAAAGCTATGGTGATTTTGGAAAGCATCTTAATATTTTTTTAGCACATATAAATACAATTTTAAAAATATCTAAAACCAATTAATGTGAGTGGACATTAATCGTATATAATCATTAAAAGTACACATTAGTAAAATAGCAAAACATGTTATTAAATTATATAAAAAATAAATTAATTAACATTAAATATTAACTTTCGTTTAATATTATGAAATAAATTTACTTTTTCAAATAAAAAATTATTATTTTTATATAAAATAGTTATTTTATAAAGTTGTATTTTATTTTAATATAATAATAATCTAATTTAAATTATCACATTAGTATATAAAACTTTTTTATTTATTAAAAGCCAAAATAAATTTATGCATTAATTAAAAATATTATGGAGAAATACACACTCTGCCACTTTAAATTTGATTTTATAATTTACAAAAAAAAAGCCACATATTTTTAATCATTAAACTCTCCAAAAATATGTAATTACTATAATTTATTTTATAAATATTATTTGAAAGACTAACCAAAATGAGTTATAGTTACATTCTATTGAAATCACTCATAGTCATGTCTCACCTTTCTTTTTCTTAAGTGGAAATTTTATTAAAAATAAAAAACAATATTCACATTCACATATATTGGAACAATAAAAGTCTCTTTGTCGTTACATTCGATTGACATCACTCAAAGTCATACTCATGTCTCACTTTTATTTTCTGAACTTTGAAATTTTATGAAGAAAAAGAAACACTAATTCACATTCACATATTATAAGTAGCGTAAACATATTATTGTGTTAGTCGTTCGCTATATTGGATTTTATTGTTTATATATGAATGTATTAATATTTTATAAATATATTAAATATGTTGAGTATAAGTTATATTAATATATTGTATTTTACGTATTAAATTTGTAATGAAATATATATATATATATATATATATATATATATATATATATATATATATATATGTATAAAATGAGGGCATCAAAAATTTTTTATTAAATAATATTTAAATATATTATGTAATTTATATGATATTGAAAAATTAGAATTAAAAATTTATGTTAAAGTAAAACAAAATAAAGATTACTACTAACATGATATTTATATAAAAAAAATATCTAGATCTATATATAATATTAAAAAAAGGAATGGCAATTGTGGAGACTAGTAACCTTCTTCAACAATCAAGGTGAGATATACATTTTATGACAAGGTTTATGCATGGCTTTATATTCTCAAATTCAATCTTTTACACTGGTGGGAGAGGCAAGCACAATTATAAAGTTTATGACCATGAAATCCCCCAAATGATTACAAGCTTCTTCGAGCATCTTCCATATTGGCTCGAGTTTAATAGGAGTTCAACAACTTTCAAAGGATTTTCTTCTACCAAGTTTTAAGTGAAAACAATCAACAGGGAAATTTTCTTGCAAAGGAAGCCACCACCTTAAATGTGGGGGAGCTAAGGACTAATGGTTCAACAAATTACCAAGTCATACATAATCAAACTCTATACACTCATTGGTAAGTATCATTGCATTAACAATACACATGCCAATCACTCACTTACCTCATTTCCAATGCAAGGAAATAAACATGAAGACACTCAAGCTCCCCCCTCATGCTTGAGCTCATGAAAAAGCAAGGATTTGAGCCCTTGGATGGATTATATCATGGGAAGGTGCAACTATGGAGAATTGTCAACCAATGTGTCAAAAGTTCCATGGAAAACTGTTTCACTTGGTCAGAATGGTTGTTGTTTATAGGTTGGCAACAACCATTCCTGGTTTAGTGGAATTGGGGTCTAAAGGAGATACAGTGGGGTTGTATTACTTGATTTCTATTGGTACGAGGGAGCTTATATCTCCAATTTTTATTTGAATTGGATCATAGTGTCCTTGGTGTGGTTTTCTTCAATTCGATAAAGAAGTCACACTTAAATTATTATTGGAGTGTTTTGTCTTTTTCATTTTTCTATTCAAGGCCTTTAAGTTTTTTTGTTCTCAGAAGTCAACATTTAGGAGGACCTTTGGTAGAGGTTTTGTTGATTGGATGTTTCCTCTTATTTTAGAAATCAAATTTTTTCTTTAGCTAACTTGGTGTTGTTTTCTAATGTGGTTTAGTTGGATTTGAGCTCTTCTTTGGATCATACTAGGAAGTTCTAGGGGATTTTTGTGGGTTTGTTTCCATATATGGTTCCCGATTTTCTAACTCCCAGTATGGATCTGTAGATGCGGATTAGTGTTAATGGATTTCATGGATTTGCATGAAATCAGGAGAATTCTTCGATCCCATGAAGAATTGATCCAATGTAACATAAACTCCATATTTTTGGTCACCGCAAAAGTTCATGAAAATGAACATGGAGTCCATTTCTCAATTTGCATCTATTATGGGTACATTGTTAAAGTAGAAATAAGAAATTTCCATTCTTGAAGTTGAATGGATTGTGTCGAGGAATATGGTAATTAACTTGTACAAAGATGTACAATCATGGGAAATCAATCAACAAATGTTTGTGAATCCAGGCTAAGGGGAGTTAAAGGAAGAGCATATTGTGCACTCACTACTTGAGGACATGGAGATTGGGAACCGGGACTCTGTCCCAACCAGCATAGGCCTATAAGAGGCTACCATCCATTACATTTTCCATAATGTTCATGCTTTTTAAAGTTGTTATAATCTTATGAATTTACTTTAGAATCTATAGTAGTAGAAAGCATTATGAGATTTTGCCAATTGATATATGTAAGTTTTGCATCTTATATGCAAGGAACTATTCATATTCCTTGAAATTTGTGTACAAACAATATGATGTAATGGTGTTGTCTATCTTATAGCTACAAATTTTTTTATCATACAAATTTCCTGGATTTCAATAATTAAAAAAAACAATAATTACAAAAATAATTAAGAGAATACTTGTTTATGTAAATATTACGTTTCAATTTCAAAATATGTATATGTAATGTTAAATGTAATTCCTTTTAATTATTAATTGTCAATCTTTAAAGATGATCCACTTTTGTAAATATTTAGGTGTGGATCACAATCATAAGTTTAATTGGAACCTTTGTATATAAAATTAAAATATTTTCACAATAAAAGGTATATTATGACTTGGAAAGTCATTATAAAAATGCAAAAATTTGACATTGAGATCAAAATAAATCACTTTTTTTCTAATCTTATAATAACATTCATCATTTATGGTTATAAATTTTGTTACAAAATTAAGTAAATCCAAAAATAGTTAATTGCAACTTCAAAACTATTAACAATAATTTGCACCTCATTGTATTCATGTGGAGGTTTGTATGTTACTATAGAGATGTGAAGCAAAAAATGTATGTTCTATGCAAACACAAGCCCAAAAAAACTTGACCAATACATGTTTCTACCACTATTATGTAATCATGTCGAACCCAAATTAGACTAAAAGGAGGTTGAAAAAATGGATTTGATAAATGATTAAAACACGTATGAATAGTCTTTTCAGTCCAATTAATCTTTTTAGGCCAATGGAGAGGCTCGTGCGGTTTGGTCTTGGAAAAGGTTTGAGACATCCAAGATGATACAACCTTTTTTATGATGAAATCTTAAATTTTATTTTATAAAAATAGCCTTCATTCTGATGTGATCATCCTTCCTAAAAAATGACAATTGCTAATTTGAGAACTAACTTACATGCACTACTAATCAACCTCGTAGATGGAATTTTCCAAAAACTCTTTGGGAAAGAGATTGTTTCTTTCTAAGATGTTTTTTTAGTCCTAAACACCAAAATAAATCACTACCGACTCTTAGAATCTAATGGTACTTGATATTTTGATTAGTACAAATATAGTTATCAAAAAAACCTTGAACCCATTGTTTAATTCTGCTCAAGAAAATATGAAGATTTTTCCTTATGTCTCTATATAAGGACAATGATGTTAGGTGTAGTTTATTTTGGTGTTTAGGACTAAAAAAACATCTTAGAAAGAAACAATCTCTTTCCCAAAGAGTTTTTGGAAAATTCCATCTACGAGGTTGATTAGTAGTGCATGTAAGTTAGTTCTCAAATTAGCAATTGTCATTCTTTTTTTAGGAAGGATGATCAAGATTGTAATTGATATTATTTTTATAAAATAAAATTTAAGATTTCATCATAAAAAAGGTTGATATAACATTTGAAGAAAAAAGATTATAATTACGTTATTACTGATTCACCCCCCCTCTCAGTAATCCAACACTAACATAATTGTCCTTGTATAGAGACATAAGAAAAAATCTTCATATTTTCTTGAGCAGGATTAAACAATGGGTTCAAGGTTTTTTTGATAACTATATTTGTACTAATCAAAATATCATAATATCAAGTACCATTAGATTCTAAGAGTCGGTAGTGATTTATTTTGGTGTTTAGGACCCAAAAAAAACATCTTAGAAAGAAACAATCTCTTTCTCAAAGAGTTTTTGGAAAATTCCATTTACGAGGTTGATTAGTAGTGCATGTAAGTTAGTTCTCAAATTAGTGATTGTCATTCTTTTGAGGAAGGATGATCAAGATTGTAATTGATATTATTTTTATAAAATAAAATTTAAAATTTCATCATAAAAAGGTTATATCATCTTGGATGTCTCAAAGTTTTTATCATTTATCAAATCCATTTTTTCAACCTCCTTTTAGTCTCATTTAGGTTCGACATGATTACATAATAATGGTAGAAACATGTATTGGTCAAGTTTTTTTGGGCTTGTGTTTGTATAGAATATACATTGTTTCAGGGCTTCACATTCTATAGGGAACATACAAACCTCCATGAATAGAATGAGGTGCAAATTTTTGTTAATAGTTTTGAAGTTGCAATTAACTATTTTTTGGATTTACTCAATTTTGTAACAAACTTTATAACCATAAATGATAAATGTCATTATAAGACTATAAAAAAGTGATCTATTTTGATCTCAATGTCAAACTTTTGCATTTTTATAATGGCTTTCCAAGTCATAATATACATTTTATTGTGAAAATATTTTAATTTTATATACCAAGGTTTCAATTAAACTTATGATTGTGATCCACACCTAAATATTTATAAAAGTGGATCATCTTTAAAGATTGAAAATTAATTATTAAAAGGAATTACACTAACACTATAAATATTTTGAAATTGAAACATAATATTTGCATAAACAAGTATTCTTTAATTATTTTGTAATTATTGTTTTTTTTTATTTTTAATTTTAATTGAAACTAGGAAATTTGTATGATAAAATTTTTATAGCTATGCTAGACAACACCATTACATCATATTGCTTGTACACAAATTTCAAGGAATATGAATAGTTCCTTGCATATAAGATACAAAACTTATATATATCAATTGACAAAATCTCTTAATGTTTGCTACTACTATAGATTCTAAAGTAAATTCATAAGATTATAACAACTTTAAAAAGCATGAACATTATGGAAAATGTAATGGATGGTAGCCTCTTATAGGCCTATGCTGGTTGGGACAGAGTCCTGGTTCTCAATCTCCATGTCCTCAAGTAGTGAGTGCACAATATGCTCTTCCTTTAACTCCCCTTAGCCTGGATTCACAAACATTTGTTGATTGATTTCCCATGATTGTACATCTTTGTACAAGTTAATTACCATATTCCTCAACACGATCCATTCAACTTCAAGAATGGAAATTTCTTATTTCTACTTTAACAATGTACCCATAATAGATGCAAATTGAGAAATGGAGTAATGTTCGTTTTCATGAACTTTTGAGACAACCAAAAATATGGAGTTTATGTTACATTGGATCAATTCTTCATGGGATCGAAGAATTCTCTCGATTTCATGCAAATCCCTGAAATCCATTAGCACTAATCCAAATCTACAGATCCATACCAGAGTTAGAAAAACTGGAACCATATAAGGAAACAAACCCAAAAAACAAATCCTAGAACTTCCCTAGTATGACCAATAAAGAGCTCGAAATCCAACGCCAAACCACATTAGAAAAAACAACAGAAGGCTAAAGAAAAAATTTGATTTCTAAAATAAGAGGAAACATCCAATCCACAAAACCTCTACCAAAGGTCCTCCTAAATGTTGAATTCTGAGAACAAAAAAACTTGAAGGCCTTGAATAGAAAGATGAAAAAGACAAAGAAACACTCCACACAATTTAAGTGTGACTTCTTTATCGAATTAAAGAAAACCACACCAAGGACACTATGATCCAATTCAAATAAAAATTGAAGAGATATAAGCTCCCTCGTACCAATAGAAATCAAGTAATACAACTCCACTGTATCTCCTTTAGACCCCAATTCCACTAAACCAGGAATGGTTGTTGCCAACCTATAAACAACAACCATTCTGACCAAACAAAGACTGACCAAGTGAAACCGTTTTCCATGGGACTTTTGACACATTGGTTGACAATTCTCCATAGTTGCACCTTCCCATGATATAATCCATCCAAGGGCTCAAATCCTCGATTTTTCATGAGCTCAAGCATGAGGGGGGAGCTTGAGTGTCTTCATGTTTATTTCCTTGCATTGGAAATGAGGTAAGTGGGTGATTGGCATGTGTATTGTTAATGCAATGATACTTACCAATGAGTGTATAGAGTTTGATTATGTATGGCTTGGTAATTTGTTGAACCATTAGTCCTTAGCTCCCCCACATTTAAGGTGGTGGCTTCATTTGCAAGAAAAATTCTCTGTTGATTGTTTTCACTTAAGACTGGGTAGAAGAAAATCCTTTGAAAGTTGTTGAACTCCTATTAAACTCGAGCCAATATCATTTATCATTTGAGGGATTTCATGGTCATAAACTTTATAATTGTGCTTGCCTCTCCCACAATTATAAAAGATTGAATTTGAGAATATAAAGTCATGCATAAACCTTGTCATAAAGTATATACCTCACCTTGACTGTTGAAGGAGGTTACTAGTCTCCACAATTGCCACTCCTTTTTATTTTTTAATTTTTTTAATATTATATATAGACTACATATTTATTTTTTTATATATTTTGCTTTACTT
>SNQJ01S0212815.1:12965-28751 GCA_010110895.2 Picea sitchensis | reverse complement strand
TACATGCAATTGTCTTGATCTTTGTTTTATTTTTTACAATAATTGTAATAATACCAAGTCGTAACATTCACAATACATAGTAGTTGTTTAAGGGAAGCCTTGGTGTAGATAAATTGGTCAATCTTGACTTTCCCATTAGAATATAGACCAATTTGGTATTAAAGCAATAGCTCTCATTTCGTAAGGAGTGTATGGTGAAAACCAAACCCAAGTATTCATAAGTGAAGAGGCATTATTGTTTGGAATAACCCATAGTTAAGGTTTGAATCAAACTAAGATGGAAAACAACCGAGCAATTGACGAAAGCAAACTTAGATTCAAGAAATTGGAGTCACTAGTGAAGGTATTTCAGAACTATCATAAGATTTGGTTCAAGTAGTTGCCAACAAGAGTAAGCATGGAGTTGTTGATCTCTTTCCATGTTAGGGACAAGAGTCAACCTCCTAGGGTATTCTTAAGAAGTCATCAAGATACCCTCTATGTTTTTATAGAGCTGGTACTCATATTTCTCACATAGATTTTCAATATATGTGTTCAAACAATAGGCTTAAGCATTCATTTCTTCTACACTTGTGAGTGGACCAGGTGGTAAAGTAACTGAATAAGTAGCAAATAAATTATAGTGGAAAAATAATAACCTCACATAAAATAAATTGAATAGCTACATCCATTCATTCAAGTAATGAGAGAAAAGGATTCGAAGCAAGACTCCTAAACAAAAAATACGATTGATGGCCCACAAATTCAGAGAGCTTTAAATGATTTCATTCATTTAAAATCACAAGATACATAGGAGAAACATACACGAGATCTCATGTTTACATAAAGTTTGAAACCACAAATGTTATGAACTCCTGGAATAGCTCTCCGCAAGAGTAAAAAATATTACAGATTCATGTTCAAGTTTGAATAAACTGCTTGCCTATCGCAAAACACAATGTTCCTGATACTTAAACGATTAAAATAAATGCATTCGTCCAAATGGACTAGGATGGGGCTCCCTTGGACCAAATAAAATCGCAACAATAACCTAAAAGAAAAGGAGAAATGTAGTCAAGGATCGACTTTATAAATGAATAATACACCCATCAAGTTGGACGATAAAAAACTAGTACAAAAAAAGGGAAATGCTTCAAAAGAAATGTACTCACAAAAATAGTAGAGGAATAGTGGATGGATGGATCTCTCTCTCTCTCTCTCTCTCTCTCTCTCTCTCTCTCTTCGATGATGTCCTTTTGGCATCGGGGTTTTCACATATATATCTAGGTCTTTGAACCTTTCTTGTATAACCACTTCTTAATAGTTATTTTGGGTTAACTATTTGTGCTAAAGATCTTTTGAGCCACTCTTCAATGTATTCCGTCATTAGTGGAAACATGATGTCTCACTTGACTCGGAGTGAGAATATTTTTTCTTCCATTTCTTTAAATTCAGTGTTCAACTATTCAACTGATGCAAAGTGGTCTTCATTATCATTCAGGAAAGTAACTAACCATCGCTTAATTTCTTCTTCCAAAAAATCAATGAGGTTGTCAAATTCGCTGGCCCATGAAGCTTTAATTACGCTCAATTCTGTCTCCAATTGCTCCTTAGGTATAAGCATGGACTCTCTTACTAGTTGTTGGCCCTTAAGATCTTTAACAATTTCAAGTGATTTAAGGAATGCATTGCTTCTTTTGTCATTAATATGTGTACAATTGCCAATTGAATCTTGTAGCATTTGAATTCTTGCTAATCAACATGTTCTCACTTGTTTTATAGTGCAGTTTGAAGGTAAATCTTGTTGATTTATATGGAAATCATGTAAACTTGGCACCCGCACAATTAAAGCACTTAAAGCATTTTTATAAAAAAAATCATCATGTTCCAAATCTTTTTGCAAATATTTCACAAAGGTGGTGATCCATTGTGACGAGTTCCTCAAACTTGTACTGATTTCCTAGGATTTTGAAATAATATCAAGTGGCTTATTGATATTTTCAGTGACATATAATCTTACTTCGCTCAACAACTTGGTGGCCTTCTTTACCCGTGTTGATGTCCTCGATATACTTTGAGGAATTTCATCTAGAGCAACAATAGCTAATAGTTCTACGAACAAAGGTTTAGGACTCAATGTGTCCTTGAGTCCCCTTATTCTTCTTTTTAATATAATATTTTCTAGCTCTGGCTCTGAAATAGAGTGAGCAAGAGTGTCTTCAGTGGTGATATGCAATTTGAGGAGTCCCGAGGGTCCGACTCCTGAAACATCCACTTCCAAAATCCATTTTTGAGTTATTTTCTTATTCTTAACATGGACCTTTTCTATTTGCAGTTTTCTTTCTTCCTTGTTATACTAGGCATTATGCAGTGTTAAATATTGCTCTTCAAAAATAGTTGGTCCTTCCTGGGCCAACTCCTCTGCTATCTTTTGACTTTCAACCATTCGTAATGCTACCCAGTTGGGTATAATGGCATTGTCGACTTTCGTATAAACAATATCTCTAGGTCCTCCAGAATTTAGAGAGCCTTTCCTACTTAAGCTTCTCTTTCTCTTAGGATGCAAAACAACATGTGTCTTTTCAATGTTATCATGAAGGGGATCATCATCATCATCATCTCCTCCAATATGTCATTCATCATTCTATTCTCTACTTACATTTGACTCTTGTTTCTTCTATGCATATGAGGAACTCCTACATGGATGGGGGGTAGAAGAAGATTTGACACTAGTTGCACTTTTCCCTCTTTTCCTTGTTTTGATCTGTTGACGTTGAGTATTTGAATTAATCTCAATGTTCAAGTCATCAATGCATACTTGCTTTTCTTTCCTCTTAGGAGTATCTAGGTTGTTGTTGTTAATTCCTTCTACAACCCTTGTGAAAAGGTTGATATACCTCATGGATGCTAAATGTTCAGAAAATAACCCTTCAGGGTCAAAACCTTTGAAAGGTTCTCCTTAAGGTCAAATGCATTAAGCATTTCATAATCTTCTATGAAATGGGAGAAACTTCTTATTGTCACATTAACTACATTAAAGGGCAGGGAAATGAATTGTCTCTTTCTCTGTTTCATCAAATTTTTATCAAAAAGAGTGGACCATGTTTTGTACTGCCTACAGACTTCGAAAACGAAGTATCGGTCACAAGCAAGTGTTGGGAGAAGAAATATGCTTCCCTCATATCCATACAACCTAATGTAAGTATGGTCTTCTTTGTGAACACAAAATCCTTTTCCCTTGATAAAATCCTTTTCCTCTTGAGTTATCCTTGTTGGTGTTGCTCTGGTCAACATGTATCTTAACTCTTTAAGAAATTTATCCCATATAAGACAAAATTGGAATGGTGCCTTGTGCTTCCAAAGGATTGGGTACCATAATTGGACAGGTTCATTTTCAACATCTAAATTACCCCTCAAAGGCAGTCCTTCAAACACGTTACAATAAGCAACCACCGGGACCAAATATGCAGTCATGAAAAATATTTGAGTTTTCAAGTAATTGGCCATTTGATAGGAAATTTCTTTCAAGATCACCTCGACCTAGTCAAACATATCTTCTTTTCAGAAGGAAAAATACAAGACATATAAAATTGACATGGGAAAGTGATATGTAGAATCCCGTCCCATCAAACACACAAATAGCCATGAAAAATCTCGACTCGGATCCACCAACAGAGACATACCAATGGCTGAAAGATTACTCGACATTTCTACTGATGGAGCCATGAAGTTCTTCAACAAATTCACCCCACCGCCCTGGGAATCCAAGAAAGAATCAACATATGGAAGCTTGAGATTTGTGTTGGAGCCGGGAAATAAGAGCATCCTTTTGAAAACTTTGGGAGTTAGTAGGATCAAGTTATTTCCTTCCACTACTACTTGAATCATTCTACTTTCTTAATCAAACCGACGAGCACACCAGGAAACCAACTCCTTGAAATAAAAAACTTTGGGCATGCAACCAACATTCACTAGAACAGTGGTCCAAATCTTGTTCTTAAGCTTCTTCTCAAGAGTTAGGCTCAAGAACCATTGATATGCAACTAACCAATGGAAGTCCTTGTCTTGGCGTGCAAGGGAATTGATAATATCTCCACAAAAGGCTCTTTTCTTTTTTTAGTTGCCATGCTTCTTATTCTTCCAATGCACTTTGATATACATGACATTATTACTTATGAATTACGGGGCTCGAGTTGTTTAATGGCTAAGTTTATGAATAACATTTAATAAAAACAACCCTTTGTCACGTACAATTTCCTTCGGGACATGTACAAAGCATAAATGGAAGTTATTTTGAAAAGCAAGTACTTCATGGTAAAATGGGATAATTAGCCCACCTTTTGCCTTGTGAATTGGGTCTCATTGATGAATCATAAATGACCCTTAAAAAGTACGCAAGGTGCATGATAATCCAACGAGAATTTCACTAAGCATGGAATAGGGGTAGCTAGAGATCGGTCCTTTAAAGGTTAGTTGTGCAGGAGTGCGGAGGGGTTGATGTTTGTGGGGAGCAGAATGTGCAAGGTTCTCCGCACAATGGTTGTGCAGAAGTATAAGTGTGCATAGGTGCGGGTTGTGCGAAGGTCCAAATGTGCGGAGGGGTGGAGTGTGCGGGGGATAGTGCATGCAAAGATTTATGCACAACCATAACCATCGAATGACTAAGTAAAAAGTGGATGTTTTGGAGTATGTGGGGCGTATTATCGAAGAGGCGAAAGTGCATAACAACAAGGTGTGCGGAGAGAAGGGTGGTGTTGGGTTCTCCACACTAAAGAAAAAACTTGAAAATAACCAAAGTGTTGGCTTGTGCAAACTTGAAAATAACCAAAGTGTTGGCTTGTGCAAAATACAACTTGTGTGGGGGAAGGTTTTGTGTGGAGTGCAAGGAATTGGTTTTGAAAAAAGAGAATCTTAGTACAACGTAAGGAATCTCGCACAAGTCATAAAAATGACTAATTATTGTAAACATATGAATTGTTTCCTGACATCTAATGAAAATATAGAGACACAGTGGACTATGAAATGAAAAAGAAAAAAAGGGGGAAGGGATGGTTCAATACATGGTAAAACTTGGAAATCAAAGGTAATACATGAAAATTGATCAACATGAGCTTAAGAAATATTTGGCAAAGAAAGGGATAAACTAGAAAGTCCCAAGATGGGCAACGAAAGAGCCTTTTATTGGAGAGATGACATTTAGAATTCCAAAAGCTCCTTTAAAGTCCGAGCTAAGGTGGAGATAAAGCGTTATGACAATTAGATGGATCATGACCGACTGAGTAATTGGTCACGGCAACTTAAAGTTTATTTCAATTGTCATGGGTACAAAAACACTGAGAATATGTATTTCTCTCGATCGAAGATGGAGAATTACACACTAATATGGTGGGAAATTCTATGTCAAGAAAGATTTCTTACCGAAAAACGTAGTTTGTAAATTGGTAGTTGTTCAAGACGGTTGTTGCAAGCCAATTCTATCATGTGGTATATGAAGAATTTAAGTGGCATCATATCAGATAGAGACAAGGACATGTATCTCCAAAATACACCGACAAGTTCAAAAGGAAGTGCTTCGAAGTAGGTATCAACCAATTCAACATGAAGATGACGACAAAGTACATATGTCGGTTGTATAGCCACATTAGAAACATATGATTCTTTTTTTAGTCAAGACCCTTGTCGAGGCATGCAAAATGGCCATGTATACTGAAAGAAAACATGATAAGAAACTAACCAATGGAACAATCTCTTCGAGGAGAGAAGGCAAGAAGACTCAAGAAAGAAAAGGGAAGTAGAAAGTTAAGGAGAAGTTTGTCGATGTCACACAAAAGAAGGGCTTGCATTGTGAACATTGTAAGAAGAGAGGAAAAGGGAAGTAGAATGTTAAGGAGAAGTTTGTCAATGTCACACAAAAGAAGGGCTTGCATTGTGAACATTGTAAGAAGAGTGGTCGTGGCAAAGACAATTTTTAGACTTTGCATCCCAATCTCATTCCTAAAAAACAAACGGAAAGAGATTCTTGAAGGTCTACAAGGTTAAAGGTAAGGAAATAGAAGAAGCATCAATGCTAACGACAAAGATTCATTGATGGCTTGGTCAAAGGCTAAATTTATGAGAGATGCATATGATAGAGTTGATTTTATGTAAATGAGAGTTTAGTTGTAGATGTTCTTGAATGTGTTAGAACATGAGATATTTAAGGGAAGTTGTAGATATTAGGTGGATTTTTAGGATCTAATCCCAGCTCAAACCGCAACCGTCCGCTCAGTCGGAATTAAACCAGGACCATCGGGAGTCAAGATACATTCCATAGAGATCGGACCGTCGACCATTGGGTTAATCGAACAATCACCAACCAACTCTGCTTACTTGATTTGCAGTTCTTTAACCGGAGGGAACCCCGCGGACGTGAATTCAGAATTACCATCGGTGGACAAGAGTCACCCGTGGTCCATTTCGGTACCCTGAAGAGTGGTTTAAGAAACCACAGTCGTGATCCCCGGAACGTTGTAAAAGAAAACCACTGGTAAATGAGAAAACCACTAGATTGTAGAGACACGGTTTAGCACTTGGACATGAGTATCGGTCCTGTGGAGAAAAGTCGCCAGTTTAACACGATCGAGATTACCCTAGGAGAATGAGTGTTTGGTCATAGCGTCGAGCACATGGGCTAAATGAGAGAACCTCGAAACCGAGCTTAAGGGAAAGGACATACACGTTTTCAGGTCAAGGAAGCAGTCAAAAGGGAAGGTCTCATGGGAGACAGAGAGGACAAAAAGGAACCTATCTGCGCATAATTGCAGAGATACAGCAGAGGACTTGAAAAAACTCAATCCGAGTCTAGTAGAAGAGTTTCCACAAAGAGCCATTAGAGCTCGAGTTCTGTCATCACCGTGAACCAAGAATCTATGTGGGGAATGGGATCGATATTAAGAATCGATCCTTAAAGTGATCGATTATAAATAATACTGGATCGATATTAAAAGAAGGTACAGATCTGAACCCCGTAATTAGAGACCTGGTTATAGATTTGAGCCAGAGTAATAGAGAATTTTTGCAAGAGCAGATCCTTGGGATAAAATACTACTAGGGTTTTGTAGCAGGCCTCATTGATTATGTTGTTAACTGTGGGTTCAAAAGGAAGATGACCTATAGGGCAATGACTTGCCTCATAGGTGCATCATTCTTGGTATCAGAGCCGAGGAGGCTCTTTGCTGTTTGTTTGAATTCGAAGGTGACAAATGCACAAATATTTATAAATTGAAGGTTTAATTAAGACAAGGATTGTGTGAAGAACAAAGAAATATTCAGAGAGAGAGGTTTGCAGAGCTAGTAAGTTCTTTGGGGATGAACAAGTATGTTCTTAGGGAAAGGAAATTAGAGCAGGTCATTTACTCAATTGAATGTGCAGGGATCATTACAACAAACCTGGTAAAGAGAGAAATTGATGTTCTGTTTAGAACATATATTTAAAGAGATTGCTCTTAAGGGATAGAGTCAACAACAATATATTGTTAAATATTAGAGCATAATTGTGTTCCAGCAGAAAAAGGAAATGGATGTGTGCTAAAGTGCTACAACCAGTAGAGGCAGAAGTAGAGCAGAAAGTCATTGTTCCAGCCAGTGAAGGAGTAAGAAGATGAGATCCTTGGGAGATCTCACATGTATAATTATGATGTAAATTTTGGTCTAAACTATATTATGTTTGCAGATTGAATAGTGGTAGAAGCAAAGCATAGCAGGAGACTGTGAAGAGAAAGGATAAAGAAGATTGTGGTAGAGGGCATCAAGACATATTGTTGAGAAAGGAGAACAATATAAGTTCTCAGATTGCAGGAGCCTGACAGCTTTGAAGGCTAAGGAGCATACGTACTCTGGAGAGGTTCTATGGTGAAAGAACCAGGAAGATGCCAATAGGATGACTTGGTATTGGTAACAAGAAGGAGACTTATTACAGAGAGATGGGAGAGGCTTCTTGCAGCTCACAAGTGGACAACGAAAGACCACATAAGGAAAAGAAGATGACCATTGATGGTCATGAGAGAAGCCACAACAAAGAGAAAAATAATGCCAAGGCAAATGGCAGAGAAAGGAGAACGAGTCAAGAGGAGCTTGACCAATAGATTGCTGAGATGAAAGCAAGAATGGATGCATTGATGATGCTTCTAGAGGAATGTGAGGAGACCCAGTGGTATGGTTGGACAATGAAGAGAAAGAAAGATGGAAACTGCTGCAGGTAAAACTAAGGCAAGTAATGTATGCTAAAATTAAGAGAGAACTCATAGCAGTTGAGTGTGAGGAGAAAGTTTATTATTGTGAACCTGAACAATGAGTATCCCTGGATGAAGAAAAAGATATGGATGATGAGGAGAGAACCATTGATAATTTTCTGAACTCTTTGATAAGTTCATGCCAACATGCAGAAGAGGTGATTAAGGCATTTAATGGAGGACTTTATGTTTATAAATCTGATAATTTGTGTATGGTTGCAGGTGATGAACAACCTTTAAAAGATGTGTTCATGCAGGTTAATAAAGAAATGAAGCTGCTAGAAGAAATGACTGGGGTAGAAGAGTTCTTGATCAAGCAAGTTTTCAAGGACAATGGAGATGAACAATTATCTAATACTGTTATGAAGATGGAAGGAGATGAAGGAAGATAAAATTTAACTTGTGTTCCAAGAGAAGATGAAAAACAATTGAATGATATGCTCATACACCATGATAAAGGGATATGGAAGACATCTGAAGAGACTCAGAGGTCTCATCTTTTTGAAACTAATGAAATGATTATGTCTGCAGGTATTGAGAAAGGAAGAGATACGTAGAGTCATAAGTCTGTCATATCATCAGAAGAGACAACATTGTCTCATCTAGCCAACAAAAGGAGAAGGTATGAAAAATCAGAAAATGAAGCTGCCAAAGATGAAGCAATGATTTGGTTTGAAATTGTTTCAATAAAAGAAACCTTGGAGGAAGTTATGCAAAATTACAAAGATGCAAGCATGGAATTTGCTAAAGAGGGAATAACAGAAGATGGGGATGGTACTGAAGAAGAATGGAGCAGAAACATGACAGATAACTTATATGAAAGTATAAACTGTTTAAGGAAAATCTGTTATTTAAACCAAGTCCAAGAACTGAGTTTATTTGATCAGCTATGTAGATTAAATTTGCAGCATAAGGATATGGAGAATTGGATCTTAATTTTGTCGAGGATGAGCAGAAGCAAGAAGACCTAGAAGTGGCAGTGGCCATACATTTTTTTTTTTGAAAATTTGTAGCAGGAACCTAATGATAGTAGTGTCTACCAACAAAGCATGGAGCTGGAAAGAATTGATGAAGTAAGGAGGATGACGATGAAGGTAACCAGAGAATGTTGCCATGACATTGGAGGAATAATCAACCACATGTTATTGTGGACTAAAAAGGTTTACATCCGCAAGACTGTGAGCAGCCAGCAAAACAAAATATGGGATCCAGGAAGGATGCAGAAAGCAAATATGCAAAATCAAGGAAAGAAAACAACACGAAGAATCAAGAGGACAACAACAGAATAAGGTTTGGGATCTAGGAGGGCATGGACAAAAGGGTCCATGATCAGGAGATCACGAATCATTTAACCTTGGGAGTCTCATGCAAGAGCATCCTACCTCCACCAAGTCATTATTTTGTCAACACCTAGGGTGTCTTCATTTACTAAGGGAGTTGGTTCCCTAAGTGTATAATTATGTGTAATTCTTAGGTTTTGTTTAATTTATGAGAGATGCATAGGATATAGTTGATTTTATGTAAATGAGGGTTTGGTTGTAGATGTTCTTGAATGTGCGAGAACATGAGAGATTTAAGGGCAATTGTAGATATCAAGAGGATTTTTAGGATCCAAAGAGATCCTAGGAGTAGGTTAAGGATCTAAAAGGATTCTTAGGGATTGTTGGAGGATTTATAGGATTTGAGCAGTTCTCTTCAGATCTCCATTAAAATTGCAGCCTTGAAGGCATTAGGGAGTTAGTCAGGGTTTTGAGTGTTGAGACTCGAGAGTTTGAGAAGGAGAGGGGGCCATGAAATGTCAATGAGGCCCGTAAGGATTGACAAATCCTCATGTAAATTATGTATATATGGAATAGAAAGTGATTCCACTTTGTTTTAGGGTGATTAACTGATTAGAAGTATTGGATCATGCTCTGTAATGAGAATTGTAGGCCTTTGACCTTTTGGTGAAGATTGGTTATCTATGCATCTATGTCGTGGTCTATTGTGTTTGCAGGTGTTGAAGGATCGACTCCCATAATCGAACCCTCCAAATAATTGATACAACTTTAGGTGTACGGAGATGTTTGAAACCACAGTCAGAATATGAAGATGCTCAGATCTTTCTGTATACGAGTGAATAGTTTGAGGATTCAGATAGAGTGATTGTAGATTGTTGATCACTGAAAGGATCGACCATCTACAATCAAATATTATAATGAGCCAGTCAACATATATCTATATTTGCAGGACCATCAGATCGTGGATCAATACACCAGAACCATCAGATCATGAATAAATAGTCTAAAACTACAGTGTTAAGAGGGAGGAAGTATCGACCGTTCGATCAAAATTCAATTAAATAAAGACCGTTAGATTAAGAGTTAAGCCTTGGAGAATGGTAAGCAATCAACAGATGAAAAACTAGTCGTCGGATCGAGGATCTAATCCCAGTTCAAATCCCAACCGTCTGCTCAATTGGAGATTAAACTAGGACTGTTGAGTGGATTCAGGAGTTAAGATACATTCCATAGAGATCGGACCATCGACCATTGGGTTGATCGAACAATCATCAATAAACTCCGCTCACTCGAGTTGCAAGTCTTTAACCAGAGGGTACCCCGCGGAAGTGAATTCATAATTAACACTAGTGGACACGAGTAACCCGTGGTCCACTCCGGTACCCTGAAGAGTGGTTTATGAAACCATAGTCGTGACCCCCGAAACGTTGTAAAAGAAAACCACTGGTAAATGAGAAAACCACCAGATTGTAGAGCCAAGGTTTAACACTTGGACATGAGTATCGGTCCTGTGGAGAAAAGTCGCCAGTTTAACACGATCAAGATTACCCCAGGAGAATGAGTGTTTGGTCATAGCGCCAAGCACATGGGATAAACGAGAGAACCTCGAAAACGAGCTTAAGGGAAAGGACCTACAAGTTTTCAGGTTAAGAAATCAATCATAGGGAAAGGTCTCATGGGAGACAAAGAGGACAAAAATGAGCCTATCTGCACATAATCGCAGAGATACACCAAAGGACTTGAAAAAAACTCAATCCGAGCCTAGTAGAATAGCTTCAACAAAGAGCCATTAGAGCTCGAATTTTGTCCTCACCGTGAATCAAGAATCTATGTTGGGAACGAGATCAATATTGAGAATCGATCCTTGCAGTGATCGATTAGAAAGAATAGTGGATCGAGATTAAAAGAAGGTACAAATCTAAACCCCGTAATTAGAGACCTAGTTATAGATTTGAGCGAGAGTAATAGAGAATTTTTGCAAGAGTAGATCCTTGGGATAAAATACTACTAGTGTTTTGTAGCACGCCTCATTGATTATGTTGCTAATTGTGGGTTCAAAAGGAAGATGACTTATAGGGCAACGACTTGCCTCATAGGTGCATCAAAAGAGAGCATAGACATGCACAATGCAGCACTGGAAGAACTAACTTACCGAAGGATCATATCTATGTATGGTCAGCTAGAAGTGTGGACGACATACCTCAAGGGAAAAAGTTCGTGAATAAATACAAAATAACAATCAGAAATTGCTACTACTTGTCTCTTATTTTTTCTTTTTTCTCAACCAACTTTAATTTTGTCTTATTGTACACTTGTCACTAGGCAAAAGGAAACTGCACAGTTTCTTTAAGAAGAATACACATAGTCACTCATGAGTTACAAATTATTGTATAAAAGAGAGAAGATGCCCATTTTGTAAGGGCTCTTCAAGCACTGTATAGATACAATAATTAATTCAGGAACTTATAGTTTATTAATGAATATTGAGAAGCCCTTAGGGCCAGTTTTTTTTTGCAAGAAAGAAGAATTTATGTATGAAGCTCTCTTTGCTATGAACTTTTTCAAGTGGGATGTATGCTATTCACATAGACTGTAAGAATGCTTGTTTTCCTATGGACTGATCTTATGCACTCTATCTTATTTTACAATTTTGATTATTCTTTCTCATATCTTTAAGTCCCGAGATTGTTGAGTTGTTAACGTATGCAAAAATATAATTAAGACTGTTATGGTTATATGTATATATGCACTTGTTTTTTATTTTGCATTGTTGGAGAGACTTCACACACACCTATGATATTTTTTCCCTATGTTTATTAGTTATTATTCAGTCTCCTATAGTTTAGAAAGAATATTCATTTTCCTACATTTTAGGAGAATATTCTCTTCAGTGCACACTTTCGTTCGATCAGTTGAGTGGAGTCTAGATGCCACATTGGTTTCATCACCATGCATCATTTGGATAATCACCAACTAATGCACATTGTCCTTGGGATTATCACTAGACTAGCACATTACTCATGATTCCTTGATCTCCTCCTTACTTCACTCTGTTTCAGTCAGTTAACTGAGGACTGAGAGACTATTTAACTCCAACTAGGTGACACTTTACTCCCGTAACTGCCGGTGTGTGTGTAGATCACTCTAGACCACCACTATGACACATTGACTTCTCCTCCAGTGCACATTAGTTGAGTTATACAAAGTATATCATGTGTAAATTACCATTCATTCATTTGGTTAATGATAATTCTTCCATTCTTTCTATCTTGTTTCTCTCTTTTCTCATATTTTCTCTGCAAACTGTGTATGTCATTTGCTAGCTAGATCTTGTCTGTGCAGGTTCATCCACATTTACATGGTATCAAAGCCAATAGATTGCTAAGAAAAAGACACACCAGATTCCTTTTGTAGGTATCGAAGATTGAAGACAACGAAAAAAATGGAATTTCCAAAATAATTCATTCTTACACCGTACAATTTCTTTGCATGGAAGGAAAAGATGATAGTGCATATTCGAAGAAAAGGATTATACAGGTTAACCATGAACACAAAGACCAAATGCACATCAACTATAGAAAAATCCAAGTATCTGAATCGAATGGATGAACTGTTTGAAACTATTTATAGTCTTATTTATCCTGAACTCCTCTTTCACATATCCTCCTGTAAAACCCCCAATGAAGCCTGGACCACCATGGAAGGGCTTTTTGGCAAACAAGACTTGATGAGGGGACATATGCTTGAGGTGGAATTGCTCACTTTGGATCCAAAAAACTTCGACAATATCCAAGATTTCTTTACCAAATATAAGGATTTGTTGTCGCAACTCAAGGCTTGCGGGGTTGATAAATTGAAGGAGGAGAAACAAATGGTTCTTACCATTCTCTCCAAACTTGGTCCGGAATACTCAATGTTTGTATCCACATTTCATTCAGTTAGGTTTGCCTCTGGATCCACCTGGACGATGCCCTCTCTTGAGGCCTTTATCGAGTCTCTGACACAAGAGCAGAACAAGCTCATCAATATGGGCAAAATCAAAGGCCCAAAGGCGAATGAACTAACTGTGCAAGATGGTAGCGATCATCAAAATCATAAATCTAAAATAAAGGACAAAGATAAGTCACCTGCAAATCCAAAGAAGGAAGGGTACTCAAAACCCTTCAACGATTCCTCTGGATCCAAAGGTGGAAAAGGAAGAAAATGGGAGAAATGCACTTACTTCCATAAATGATTCCATTTAGAATCCGCATCTATGCAGAAAAAGATAGATCAAATGGCCCAAATACTTCAACAAAACAACCTTGGAGATCGCATCCCCAAGGGTGCCAAGAAGAAGAAGCCAGAAGATCAGAATCCCAAGAAAGACAATTCTATCCATGCTTTGATTTCCATCAACTCCTCTCCCGATGTTTGGATTATCGATTCAGGTGCATCACACCAAATGGTATCAACAAAATAAGTCTACTCTTCATTGGATGAATGCAAAGGTCCTCCTATTCTGATGGGCGACAATTCTCCAATCGAGGGCACCGACAAAGGAAGAATTGAACTCACAAACGAAAGCTTTGAGAATGTACTACACGTTCCCAAACTTTCTGTCAATCTTCTCTCCGTGTATCAGATAACCAACTCCGCCACTGGAAAGAGATATTTATTCACACCTGATGTTGTAGATATCTATGACATGCAAACCAATTCCAAGGTTGCTACCGGCGAGGTAAATCATCAATCTAGACTGTACAGATTTTCTGAATTTATTGAACTAGATTTAGCATTACTGCTTACCCATGCTGATGAAAGCAGTAAGATATGGTATAGAAGGTTCAGGCATTTAAATTTTAGATATATGCATGAACTTAGCAAGTAAGGAATGGTTGATGGTCTACCTAACATCCTTTTCTCCAAAGGAATTTGTGAGGGATGTGTTCCTGGAAAACACCCTCAAGAGAAATTCGACAAAGGAAAGACTCAGAAGGCTTCCTTTCCTTTGGATTTGATCCATAGTGACCTCATGGGCCCTTTTCTGCATCCATTAATCAATAAAGCAAGGTACATGCTCATTTTTTTTGATGATTTATCATGCTTCACATGGATTTTATTTTTCAGGCAAAAATCAGAGATCTTTCAACACCTCAAAGATTTCAAAGCCCTTGTTGAGACACAATTAGGAAAGAAGATCAAAGTCCTTCGAAGAGATAGCGTGGGAGAGTATGTCAACCATGAGATACAAAATCTTTGTCATGAGGTCGGGATTCAGCTGCAACACACGGTTCCTTATACTCCGGAGCAAAACGAAGTTGCTGAGTGGAACAATAGATCTCTGAAAGAGATGGAATCTTGCATGCTACATGCAAAATCACTTCCACAGAGATTATGGGCTGAAGCACTTCATTGTGCAACCTACATCCAAAACAGATCTCCCCATAGATCTGTCAAGGATAAGACCCCCTACAAGGCTTGGTGTGGCCTCAAACCGAAAGTGACCTACTTTCGTATATTCGGTTCTTGTGCATGGGACATGATTCCCTTTGAGAAGAGGAAGGCACTTGATCCACAGAGCACATGGTGTATCTTTGTTGGATACCCCGACGATGTGAAAGGATAAAGACTCATTGATATTTTCTCGGATTGGGTCATCCTTGAGTGAAGTGTTCAATTCGAGGAAAGTATCTCGCATGTACCTCAACAACCGCATGCAGACACTTGTGTTCTTCCACCTCTCAGAGATGATGAGCACGCACATGCCGACTCTTCTTCAAATGAGAGTTCTGATTCAGAGGATTCAGATATCGAGTCAGTACAGTCAGATTCAGAGTCAATGCACACATATGCAGTTGCAGAGTTAGAGCCGAGGCCCAAGTGGGCCAAGACTACTCTTCAGGATGTGTTGAAACAGATCTTAAAATCTTTTATCCTTAAGGCCTAGATTTTTATTTTTTGTGTTTTTCAGGTTTCGGCTTTCCTAAAATAAGAATTTTGTCATTTCTAAATTCGCGATACCTTTTTATCAATTATTTTTGGATAACGAACGAAAAAAAGTTTACAAAAATATAAGTTTTCCAACGCTCTTTGAAAAATTATTTAAAACGGATTGTAATTTTACATTTGCGATTTTTTAATTTAAACATTAAAGAAATCGGGATTCGGGGTTTTCCGCAAACAGATGATTGATGCAAATTGAATCACGAAACCCCGATCCCCGATTCCCCGAAACATTGGAACCTTAATTTAAAAAATGAATTAGTTTAGTCTCT
>SNQJ01S0212815.1:0-12955 GCA_010110895.2 Picea sitchensis | reverse complement strand
ATGGGCCCCCCGAGGCCATGCTTAGGTCGATCCTGCTTTCGGTACTCCATGTCTAGGACCTGTGGGCCTCGAGACATGATCTCCTAGTTATCCCTAGAAAACGGGGATAACAGTGCGGTACCTTGATTGGCTTTTGGACCTAGGGTTTGCTTATGAAATTATTCTCTTTGTCAAGGTTAAGGTGCTCGGGGGTGGCTTTGGCCTATGGTTGGTTGACAATATTGCTATATTGTCTATGGTTAGACGAGCACACCTATTATTTCTAGCAAGAAGTGCTACTTGGATATGTTTCAATTTGAGCTTTTCCACGATGTCATGAGCTAGCAGGAAATAGAAGTATGTTGCAATCAACACTACATAAACAAAGTATATTGCAGCTTGTAATGTTTGTACAGAAGCAATAAGTTGATTTTTGGAGCGTCTGATCAGGGGTTGAATTCGACCATGATATATTCTAATGATCAAAGATTTGTGAAACTTTCAGAGAAACCGATGTTCCATGACAGGCCAAAGTACATTGAGATCAAGCATTATATTCTCTATGATAAAGTCAAGAAGAGAGAAGTGGTTCTTCTGTATATCTCCACAGATGAGTAGATAGCAGATGTTTTGGTAAAGCCTATGTCCAAGATAAAAAGTTTGCGTACTTAAGAGACAAGTTAGGGCTCGTGAAGACGACTTCCTTATTGGAAAAGGAAGTGATTACTCCCATGTTGACATGGATCACTGATATGTTATTGATTTATGGACACTCATTTTCTAGTGCGAAAATGGTCCAGGATATGCAGTTCATTTCCAATTCGGAAAGTGGTTCGAGATTTCTGACGGTCATGCATTTTCCAGTTCGGAAAATGGTCCGATAGACTGTTGATGTACCATAGACAACGATTCCCCTTGTGGCCAATGTGGGGGAATGGTCTAGGACAGTCATTCTTCTTGGCAGTGATTGTGAGTAGTGGTCAAATAGAATGGTTTGCCTCGTTGGGCAGTGATTCTTTCGAAGTTCACAGTTGTGAGAAGTTTCAAAGAATGGTCTGTTTTGGAGGTTGGTACAGGACAATCATTTCCATAGGAAATGGTCCGGACAGTAATTCCCTATGGAAGACTCATTCTCTCCAGGTTGCACTATGATTAGTGCCACAGGAATGGCCTAGTTAGGTGAATGGTCCAGGTTCAGTAATCAGGGACATGAATTCCGTAGGGTAGGCTCATTCTCTCCAGGTTGCACTATGATCAGTGTCGGAGGAATGGCCCAGTTAGGTGAATGGTCCAGGCTCATAAATCAGGGACAATTATTCTTCTATGCTTAGGAAGAATAGATAACCCATTACCGATGTTTTACCTTTTGAGGGAAGATGCTCTTCCATATCTCACAGATGTGAGTGGAAGAATGGCCCAGATGACTCATTTTATATCATGTTATTTTTTTATGCAGTTTGATATCATATGATATGATTGTTATGGAGACTGTATGTCTCTATACAGTAGTTGTTTGCTATTGTGGTGGATGTGATCCATTGATAGTGACTATGTGTCACTGTTTAGTAGTCGTGTGCTACTAGGAGTGGTTGTGTACCACTGGGTAGTAGTTGTGTACTACAATGTATAGACACAATTGTGTTCTATTGGATGGCATTGTTCTGATTGCCATGGAGACTATCACTATTGTTGGATATGATTACCAGCTAGATGGATATTCAATATGTTGATGGACAGACATTCTCCCTGTGGAAAATGGTCTAGGACAGTCATTCTTCTAGGACGTATGTCCGGATTAGAAGAATAGTCCCTGTAGCCCATGGCGTGGCTTCCAACATCTGTTGGAACAATTATTCTTCTAGGACATATGTCCAGATTAGAAGAATGATTATTGTATCACTCTGTGGAGTGACTTATTCAGCATCATTCCCGATTACTCAGATGGAGTATGGCTTCGAAGAGATGATGCAGTTGATGCTATCAGATGATACTGATAGTGATGATGGTGCTCATGATTTAAGCATGATATAGCCTGTGTGGCTATGATGATGCTACAGGTTGAATGGTTTGTTTGTATTCAAGACCATTACCTTTAATACCTCCCTAGCTAGGAGGGAGTGTTGATATTATGGTAGTTGTGGGAGGTATTAGCCTTTACATGTAACCCTGACGAGACTAGAATATTTCGGGAAGCAAAAGAAACCCTAAAACGTTGGATAATAACCCTAGGAGACAAGTCAGCTCAAGAGAATACTTATTATTGAGTTATTAGCCTCCAAAAGTATAAGTCGACCCATTTAGGTTACTTGGAGGACTATAAATAAGAGGGCGCTATAGTTCATTTGACACACTCTCTCACACAACTGCATAGGACCAGTGGTGCACAAGTCTGGAGAGGAGCTACAGTTGCTGATGTTGCAACTGGCATTTCGGTTTTGGCTTGGACTTTCTCTTTGGTTATGGTTTGGACTTTATGCCTGGTACGCTAGCTCTAGAGAGAGGTACGCTACCTTGGTTGGCTATCAGTCCTAGGGTTTTCTTCCAGAATTATTCTATTTGTCAAGGTTAAGGTGCTCGGAGGTGGCCTTTGTGCCTATGGTTGGGTGACAATATTGTTATATTGTCTATGGTGAAACAAGCACACCTATTATTCTAACAGTTGACGGGTCAGAATTCGCCCGACAACAGTAAGGGGTGCTCCTCGGTACATGGTCCCAACTAGACTATGCACCATATCATTTAGGAGACCCATCTGGAATTTGGCTCGACTGCCATTGTTATTTTTAGGGTTTTACCAATTATGTTACGGTCTACTGATGAAGATGGATGATGAATGGATATGCAATGCAAAGATGTTGATGAAGACTATGTATTGAAAGCAAACTAATCTATTTCCAATCTATTCTACCATGTCCTAGCTAGGAGCGTACTATAGTAACCGAGTGAGTTGTAAGTGAAACCGAACTATGCATAAGACCCCCACACAAGTAGCTGAAATAGAGGTGCATGTAAATGTGGATGAACCTGCACAGAAAATACCTAGCTAGCAAATGGCATACGCAGTTTGCAGAGAAAATATGAGAAAAGAGAGAAACAAGATAGAAAGAATGGAAGAATTCCCATTAACCAAATGAATGAATGGTAATTTACACATGACATACTCTGTATAACTCAACTAATGTGCACTGGAGGAGAGGCCAATGCACCATAAAGGTGGTCTAGAGTGATTTGGACACACATCGACAGTTACGGGAGTAAATTGCCACCTGTTGACGCTTAAAATTGCAACGATGAATATTGCTCGCAAATGATTGCCAAGCACTATTATTTATTATAATAATAGTAATAAACTAGTAGGTGGGACCCCCTTGTAGACTAGTGGCGCTATGGTGGATATGTTGCACTCATATCTTGTTGTTTTTGTGATGATAATACATAGTCTTCTACAGTTCGATGTTTCAAATTATGGTTTAAAATGTTATGATGACATAAGTTGATGGTTGATTATTGCATGGCACTCTATTGTTTTGATGTCCATTCACAAATTATATTAAGGTTGCCTTATGGATAAAAGGATCATTATCAGTTTGGTTTGACATTGCAATTAAACGTGGTTAATTGTTTTACTTATGATCTTGGAAATGAATGATATGGGAGATTTTTCAAATTAAAGGACTATATACAAGCCCTAAGGTTATGTGTAATTGTGACAAAAGGAGGGTGCATAAACCCTTGCTACTAGACTTATGCACTTGTTAAAATATATATGTGGAAGCACATGGGGTAATATTATGGCACATTGTTATTGTTAAAAGATTTTGACATTACTTTGGGTGGCACACTATGTAAATGGATATAGCAATGGGATATTTGGTTGAATTAATGGTTAATGTTATGGTGGATTGGTTGGATTGTACATTGAATTGAATGAGGCTGGGGAAGGAATCACGTCACTCAAACAACCCTCGAGGCCCGTCACCCTAGCCATACTTGCATTTGGTTTTTTGGCTATGGTGGTTGTTGATGCTCCACGATTTTCGGTTGTGAAAGAAGATACAATCTAATTCTCTCATTCGAGCAAGCTTTTCCAGGTATGGTTCCTTATTTTTCCATCCATGATGGTTCCTCTACGTTATGAATTGATTTTTGGCTCAGAATGGCTTGAGGTATGTGTTTTTCTTAAGTTTTTTTGGTCTGTGTATGAGTGTTGTTTTTATGGTTTCTTTTGGTTCTGACGGTCATCATTTTGGAAAAGAGAAATGGATATACTATGTTGTGTGTAATCTATGCGTGAGTTTATTGGAAGAGACATGCTCGGTTAGCTTGAGTTTTTGAATCTGGCCCTCTATGGAAATTTATGTTTTGATTGGCAAGCTCTGAGCTTTGCGCAATGGTTTTGAAACCAGTCTTGGTGTTAAGTTTTTCCACTCCTTTTCGTCTCTGTGGTTGATATGTTCGTTTCTCTGGGTTGCAATGCGAGTTGTTAAGAGTTGGAGTGTTTCTTGCCATGTCTTGGCCGAGCCCTGAACTGTTATGTATTATGGCGTTGGCCTCATTATTGTTGTTGCTTGGAAGATTTGCACAGTCGAGTTTAGTATCACCCGTAACTTTAATGTAAGATTTATATGTGCTTTGGTTGGCCACGGGTTATGCTTGAGCATTCTCTTCACAGTGTTAAGAGTTTGTTTCCTCTCGTTCTCTGTTGGAGGTGGTTGACTATCATTTGAAAAACCCTCATTGTCAAGAGTTGTTACATGTTAACTCTCTGTGGTAAAAAAAAATTAAGGGCATGAGTTGTATGTGTCTTCGAAGACTATCCCTTGATTGAGCCATTTGTGGTTATTTCTCTGTGATAAATCTTTAAAGGGCACGAGCAAATGGAAGTAAGAACAAATGGTGGTTAATATTGGGCCTATTCTTATTTGAGTTTGAGGAATAAATATTGGATGTGTATGGCTGAAATCATTGTGCATATTTCTATTTGATTTTAAAGGAAAAAGATTTAGCATTGGAATATGAATGACCATGGCTCAACGAATTATTATGTTATCATAAAATGGCAATGCAGTTATCATGACTGCTATATAGATATTGTATAGATGCAAGGGCTACTGTAATTGAGTATTTATGGGCATATGAATTGATTTATTTTTTTGAGTCAGCAAGCATTATGTATAGAAGTGACAGTTAAATGGTTTTGGTTTTATAAGTGAATGCTTATTTGATTATGGGATCTGAACAGAGTTATAGTTGTTGTTTGATTTGATTTGATTTATTTTATATGAACAGTATTTGTATTACATCCCTGTCATGCTACGACCTTTTCGCTCATTATATCCCCCTCATAATCCCAATTTCATTTTAACAAGCCCTGTTCTATAAATTAAATTAAAAAACTTTGTATAACAGTGATAAAAGATATGACAAAAAAATAGGTGGCAGCAGATATTTTTGGTATTTGATTGCACAGTTAAATTATTTAATGAATTGTTGAGAAGTACTCGTGTATTTGTCCCCTTTCATTATATCGCTTTTTCGCTCATTACACTCCCTCCAGATGTCCCGTGAGCCCTATTCACCCCATGCTCACTTTGCAATTATTAAATGATTTTTTATGGATGGATTTTCATGGGTCTTGTGTCAATTTCTGAGCCAATTATTGTTTCATGCAAGCAGAATGTCATGTATTGTCTGTTAAAGGCTAGTTACTGATGAATTGTTGCATACAGGATGAGTTTTTTCAGCAGTGGCAGTCATGGCAGAAATAATAGAGGAAGAGGTAACTGGAACAGAGGGCCTAGAAGGCCTGGATTCTCTATTCATTTTGATGTTGACCCCCAGGAGTTGAATCAGTGGTTTCAAGTTGGGTTCTTCAACTGGATCGAGCAAGGGATAGTACAACCCCAACCAGAGAGACCGCCCTTCCAACCGCAAAATATCCCTGGTATTCATGTGCCTCCTCATGTGTCATTGCAATCATAAGTTCTTGCAAATGATGGATAGTAAGAGATTGTCAATCCGGCAGTATCTCACCATCGTGGCTGGCCCAATTTGTCATTACCTCCTCCACCACCTGTAAATCTTAATGTTTAAATTGCTCATGTCCATTCACTTGTTCAATCCTCTCATGTTAGTAAAAGACTTAAAACCGATGTCCCCCATGTGCAAGATAAAGACAAAGTTGTTGCCTCCCCTTCCTCTCCTTCAAATGACTCTTCAAAATCATTGTCCTCCCGTATGCATCTGAAGGATGATTGTTCCCATGTTATTAGTGAGATACAACCTCAAGGTTCGAAACAGCGAAAGGCTACTTCCGAAAAATCTAAAGGGGATAGCAGTGATAAAAGAAGGATTGCCTCTCAGAGTGGCAAGTATGGATTTTAATTTATGTGTTTTTATGATTGAGTTGTTGAAGACAGTGGTCTGCAGAAAGTTTTGGACAACAAGCTATTTTTTGGATACTGTGGATTATGTGAATATTTACATATTTTTAGATATGATTTGAATTATTTATGATATTTAAATATTCAAATTTTTAAGGTATTTAAGGGATTTACAAAACGACATGTGTTTAAATGATTATCCAATTGTGTTCTATTTTTGAAAATAATAAAAGAAGGGAGTCACAAGGGGTCCCACCTACTTAGTTATTATTAAATAAAAACCCTTAACTATTATTATTATTATCATTTCTCCTAAACTAAAATTAGTTAAGTTCAACTAACTTAACTAAAGGAAGTAGTTGAACTACTTCAACTTATATGGAATGCATAAAAGCCAAATGAAAAGAAGGAACAAGGAGAGAATAGAAGGGGAAAGCAATACTAAGGTTTGTTCTTTTGTTTTCATGAGATAGTTTCAGTTTTCATTCATTCTTGAGTTCATTCAAAGCGTAATTCTCTTTTTGACAGCAGGGTCCTATTGTAGACAGCAAGGTTTATAATTGAACCAAATCATTCAGATGTTTGTTTTAAAGGTGTTGATCTATCTTTGATAGTCTGTGTATACTTGTTTGTTTATGGATCAAGTTTCATAGCTAATAAAGAATATTGTGCAGAGTCAAATTGGTAGCAGTCTGTGGCAAGTTGGTCCAGATTATAAAGTTCAGTTTTTATTTCTTTTCAGAGTCCTTTTGTATGGTTTTCATCGGGGATCTCTAAATTAGACTTTGGTCCATGCCCTCACAGGGATTTTGTAAAGAGAAAGATACTTTTGCTTTCTTGGAATGAAATAAAACAAATTGTTATTCTGTCACATTTGTGTGTATCTATGACTTGGTTACTTTTGTTTTTTGATCTCCACATTAAATTTTTGAAATCATTATACTTTTCAAAAACTTATTTAAAAAATTTATGTTATTTTGCAACATTCTTTTCATAAAAAAATCAATTTAAACCCTTGTGATTAATACTTTTGGATTGAGAAAATATTTTTGAAGCTATAAAACATAGGTTGGTATTCCCGACTATCTTTTCTTAGCCAGGAAAGATTCGAAAATGCTTGAGTAAGATAATTCATATATTTGCCTCAACACCACCTAGTCTGAGTTAACTAGTCTCCCAGTCCTTAGTTAACTGACTGAAACAGAGTGAAGTGAGGAGGAGATCAAGGAATCATGAGTAGTGCTCTAGTCTGGTGATAATCCCAAGGACAATGTGCATTAGTTGGTCATGATCTCAATGTTGCATAGTGATGAAACCAATGTGGCATATAGACTCCACTCAATTGATCAAACTGAAGTCTGAACTGAAGAGAATATTCTCCTAGAATGTAGGAAAATGAATATTCTCCCTAAACTATAGGGGATTGAATAATGACTAACAAACATAGGGAAAACCTTAGGAAAAGGACATTCTAGGTGTGTGAAGTATCTCCAACACCCCCCTTGAAAATCACTATGGTGAAAATAAAGAATGGGTTCCAGCAACGAGGCCATGTTAGGTACCCAAATACAAAAAATACACTGAAATAAACGAGAAAAGAGGGAAAACCTCATGGGAAAAACCCTCCCTCAAAGTACAATGTATGTAAAAAGAGAATTGACAGTTGCTAGGCAATTGTGTCCTTCACTCCCAAAACGACTGCGCAAAGAATGGAACTTATGCTCAATGAAGTTCTTGGTGAAAATGTTTACAGTCTGTTATGTTGAAGGACAAAACTGCAGGTCGATGATTCCCTCGTGTACTAAGTTCCGGATGTAGTGTATGTGGATCTCGATGTGCTTCGTCCGTTGCCTATGAACTGGATTTATGTGGAACTACAGAGTGCTTTGGTTGTCACACTAGATGACGATCGGTCGATGAAACTGAATTCCCAATTCAGTGAAAAAATGTTGTAACCACATAGACTAAATGGTTATGTTAACTACCCTTGTGTACTCTGCCTCGGCTGAAGATAGAGAAATAGCAGTTTTCTTCATGCTCGATCAACATATGTGTCGGGAACCCAAACTGAGTGAGTAACTAGAGCTTGAATGATTATGTTAACTACCCCTCTGTACTCTGCCTCAATTGAAGATAGAGCAATAACAGTCTGCTTCTTGCTCGACCAACAGATGGGTCGGGAACAAAAAATGAGTGAGTAACTAGATGTGGACTTGCGATCAATGCTATCATCATCCCAGTCATAATCAATGAACCCGATGAGGTCCAATGTAGAGTCTGTTGCATAGTGAATCCCAAAGGTGATGGTGTCATGTACGTATCGAAGGATATGATTTGCATCCTTCCGATGTAGTTCATGCGGCTCTTGCTTGAACCTGTAGACTGCTCTAACTGCATAGGAAAGGTTTAATTTGGAGTGTGTGAGATACAACAAACTCCCCACTAGTTGTCTGTACAGTGTGTTGTCCACCGGTGGAGTGTCCTTGCCATCCTCAAGTCTGACTCCTGATAGGAAGGGATTCGGGTCAGACTTGCAGTCTTTCATGTGAAATCTCTAGAGGAGATATCGTGCATACTTGGCCTGAGACAGTTTGATGATGCATCATCACTGATTTCGAGTCCAATGAAGAAATGTAGTGAAACCATGTCCGTCATCAAGAACCTATCATGCAGAATACTCTTGACTGCAACAATCGTTAAGTCGAGCAATCGATGATCAACAAATCATCAACATACAGAACTAGGAGTAGAAGTGAATCATCCATCTTGAGCATGTAAACATTTGGGTGTGACTTACAACGTACAAAGTTATGTGACAGCAAGTAGGAGTCCATCTTGGCATACCATGCCCTCGAGGCCTGCTTGAGGCCATAAAGAAAAATCTTCATTCGACAAACCAAAGATGAATTCTGCATGAAGCCTTGGGGTTGCTCCATGTAGATCTCCTCAGAGAGATCTACATCAAGAAATGCATTCTTCATGTCCATCTGATGGGATTCCCATCCCTTGGTTGCCACAATGGAAAGTGCCAAACGTATGGAATCCATCTTTGCTACTGGAGCGAAGGTCTTGTCATAGTCAATGTCGTGCGCCTGTTGAAAGCCTTTGGCAACTAGCCTAGTTTTGTATTTGCTAACTTGTCCACCCGCTACACTCTTGGTCCTGTAGATCCATCTGCACCTGACAAGTTTCCTTCCTATAGGAAGCGGAACTAGATCCCAGGGTTGGTTCTCGAGGAGGGAGTTGTACTCCCCCTACATGGCAGATTCCCAAAAGGGATTCACGGCAACCTCGCCAAACGATTGTGGATCTGAAGACTAAACCAAGAAAAGATGTTTGGGTGGAATCAGTTCAATGATAGTGAGTGCAAGAGGAGGCTCCTCGAAATCAGATTGAATCCTCCTAGTATCAGCTAGATCCCCAACAAGATCTCATGCATCATGTTGTTCCTGAGTTTATGCTTTAAGGCTATAAAGCATACCGTCAAGGCATCCGTAAATGATTTAAAAGGAAAGATTTGGGAATAAGAAATCAAAGGAAGATTGAAGCAGAATCAATTTCTCAACTGCCTATGTCTTGCTTCCTGTTGTTCTTGGATGCTAATGTCTCACTCAATAGCAGCCCATGAACGTTCTAACTAAACTCGGTCTGTTACTGTTTGTAAAATAGTATTAAATAAACTCAAGGCAATATTGGTTTGATCCTGAAGGCCCGGTTCAACGTTGGGTTGTCTGCTACTAGGGACAGTCATAGATGATAAAACTTTATTTATTTGTAAAAAGGATTTTAATCAATTTGTTACTTCAAATTTTCCAGAGATGAGAACAAGAAAAAAAAAATTAAAATCCAAAACAGTAATGTAAACACATTCAAAGTCGTTTCCTAGATTTGTAACAATTTCGGGAATCGTAAAATAACAAATAAACACTATAGAAAAATATGAGGCTTTAATCAAGAAAGAATCTCATATTTCAATAGACAGTGATGAAAGAAAAAACGAGGTTTCTAACAAGAGTTAAGTATTAAAGAACAAAAGTTTTACAGGTCTTAAAATTACTAAAGCAATTTCAGAAGAAAGACTGTAAATCATTTAACATCTGAACCAATCTGAAATATAAATCAATGATGTATATAACTTCAAATTGATTACTCGTTAGAAGAACATTGAAAGGAAAAATTCAACAAGTTTAATAAACAGGGTGAAGAGACATAGTTACAAATTTGCAGGATCCAGAATCTTGTTTGTGATCTATATGCTGATGTATTTGAAAACTGATATTACAAAATGGCTCTCTCCAAAAATTCTGAAGCCTTTTCTCAGCCTTTAAAAACTATATTTATACATTTTCATCAAAGTTTCTCGTTGGTGACTAACCAACTTCCTAATATTTCGGTTACATAAAAATAATGTCAACCGTTTACAAATTTTTTTTAATTTCTAATAATAAAAACATTTAAAAAAGGTTTTAAGCTTGCGTTGACGAACTTCCTTTTTCCGCATCAATACACTGAACGCATTTCCCTAAAAAAATCACAAAGATCCTGGGAGCATCGGGTATCTCATTTGCTTCAAAAGAGAAAAATCTCTTATGCAATTCGGGCAACCGACTTTCTATCATCCTTTCTATGAATTTAACAGTTTTCAAGTTTAGACTTGAAGTCACCATCCACTTGTTGATCTCTGTGATGTTGATCAATTTAATGTTTGAAATCTCTGCTTTCTTTTCCTCCAGCTCTTCTCTAAACCTCAGCTACTGCTTGGCAATATTGATTTCGCCTAACAATCCGGAACAACCATCTGTTCCGATATTCAATGAATCTCTTTCAAAGAGATCGAAGATTCCCTGGCAATCCTCATTAACTTCTCTTGTGATTCGTTTATATTCGGCCAGTTTTGCCTCCCACACTTTTATCATTATGCCCCCTTTAACCTATTCAGAAATAGATAATTTCTTAGTCTTTCCAATTTCTTCCTTTCATGAGAAAGCCACTGCCTTCTGAAAAGTTGTTCTAGCTGCCTTCGCCTCCCTTTCTTTCTGGAACACATTCTCCAAAGACTTATTTGATTCCTTAAAATAATTCTGGATTACTTCCAGATTCAAGAACACTTTATGTTGTTCCTCCTCTATTCTCAAATATATCTCCAATGCTCGTGTCTTGAAATTTTCTAGTTCTACAGCTGGTTAGTAATAGAAATAATCTTATCTTGCAAATGTTTGTTTTCTTCTCCCAACTTTCGAACCTGTTCATGTGTGACCTGTACTAAGTGTTTTGCCTCATCCAAGTCTTTATTTAATTTCTGGATTTCTTGCATATCCTTTAGTCTAGCTTGTTCTAGACCCTTTTGTATTCCCCAACTAATATTTCTTTCATTTTCTTTTAATTTGTCTTGCAACTAGATTATTGTTTGGTCCTTCTGTTCAAGCAGAGTTGTTAAAATTGCCTACAGAATACATGTTTGTTGATGCTATATCACCCATTGTACCTGCTAATTCTGTAGCAAACTCTCCATCCTTGAGTTTATTTCCATCTATAATAACTCTATGCTTTTTAATCGTTCCTTCTCCTCTTGGATGAATTTTCTGTTTCAAGACTGCTCTTCTTTTTTTACTGAAAAAGTAATCTGATGGGGGGATTTCATCTCTTGAAATCAGCTCTAGATCACTGGCATATAAAACTCCTTCATGGGGGATTCTGAAAGTCGACTGTAATGGAGTTAAATAGGTGATAGGACTACCAAGTTCTGTTGAAGTTGTTCCTCCTATTTTTTCTGGAACATTCTTCATGATTTCTGGAATTGTTTCGGGTTCTTTTCCCTTATCCATTCCTGATTCTTTTGTTTGAGAACCCTCTGCGTCTTGGGAAGGTATCTCGGTATTCTTCAACTTACCTTTGTCATTTTCTTTACCCTGAGTATTAGTTTCAAACCCTGGAGGGGGTTCTTCCTGTTCCGACGATGGAGTCGAAATTTCACCCTGTAAAATCTTAGGTAGGTAGCTTTGCCTATGGCTTTGAAAAGATGTGAATCCATTATGTGAGTCAGGTGGCAAGGCCTGGACTCTGTTCAACACTTCTTCATAAGACTTAACATCTTTAAAAATATCATCATAAATAGATACTTCATGTTCATATGCCTTTAGATTACAATGTATGTAATACCTACTTATTATTTGGTAGGGGTCATATTTTTTGTGCTCAATATTCACTAACTTCACTTCTTCCAATGACTCGGCCTCTACCTTAGAATGGCCTAAATTTGATAAAGGAAATTTCCCAATATGAACAGGGAAAGATGGCCATGCTTTTTTCTGGAGTGCTTTTAATTCCAATCCAACACCGCCCTTGGCTATCTGATGAGCTACTTCTCTGCACACCAATCTGTCTGGTAGGAATTTTGGGAGTGCGTGGGGAGGGATGGAACAACCATAAACCCTAATATAGGAAAAAAAATCCTCAATAAACCAGTCGGCAACTGATTTAAGACTTTCTATGACTGCATCAGAAATGCGAGGGGGTTCGCATCCAAAAAATAATTTGTGCATAGGAATAATGACAAAATGACAAACCTCGTAAAAAACGTCTTTAGCTTTTTC
>SNQJ01S0212814.1:0-15842 GCA_010110895.2 Picea sitchensis | reverse complement strand
GTGTAAAACTTCAAGAGGATTTGGAGGCTCTTCAACTAAATCTTTCACGAGAGCTAAGAAAAGATTTCAAGGGGTTGTGTTAACCTTCAAGGATCAAAACTTGTGGAGAGTTACTATGTTTTTTCCTATTGTCTGAGGGTTCCTATCTATAAGGAGATTGATTGAAGTCGATGCACCCTCGAGACATACAAATATTTGAACTAGAACAAACCACTAACAAACACTTATCCCTTGTTGAATGGTATACCCCTTGGCCCTGAGAGTTATGATGTTACATGTGTGGAACTTATAGGTTTGGAGCTTATAATTTTAAAAGCTAATTGGAATAAGAAAACTTAATGTTCATTGTTACTTGTTGCTTATTGATCTGAAAATAGAAGGCTGACTTGTTATGCTATGCAAGCACCCTCTACTTCATTAAAATAAACTTTACAGGACCTTGCTTCATGTGTTAAAATATGCAAGATAAACTTATGTGTTAAGTTCATGTATCTTCTTGCAAATGCTTATGTGTGAGGATATGTTCTTTTAAATGGTTAAATATGTACTTTCAATAAATACACAACAACATAACTTGCAGAAAATAAACCATCAAACTCACAACAATCACAACATGATAAAGGAGTTCACCCCCCTCCAGGCTACATCTCCTCAAGCCTCCATCAATGGACTTGGCTCTCTGGGATTAATTAGTCAAAAGTTATTTTACAAGCTGTTGCTCAACTCCAATGGAAAAACAGATTGTACCATTGATATCAGAACACATAAAAACCCCAAAAATGACTAATAGAACTCTGAAAACAGATCATGGCTCATCCGTGCATGACCTCTTCTACATGTGGCCATAAGCTTCCCTGAGCTTCTCTTTGGAAAAAACACCTGTAAAAGTCCTCAAAAGCCTCTTAAACCTGTCCCAATGTGTTCATAGCATAACAATTAGCCAAAAATGATTATTCAATCACATAAAACAAACATAGGCTCACCAAACCATGTCCTCGATCAATGAGGGTTTCAATCTCCCTAGAGCTTGCTGAAACTTCAATGGTGAAAAAATTGCATAAGAAGTCTTCAAATGGCTGTGAAAACAGTGCCAATGGATTCAGCACGTCCAAAAACCCCTAGCTGGGCTTTTACGACACCTCAATCGGCCAAAAGATGAAGAAGATAGGTCTCCTGCCATTTTCCTCCTTCAAGCTTGCTGAAACTGGTTCGCCAAAATGCACCTCTGTGTGCTTGAACCAAGAACACACTCCAAAACGCGTGTTTAAACCCAGCACCGAGCAGTTTTGAAAAACTGTCCAAACTGTAGGACGGTTAGGGCGCGCCCAGCCCCTAACCGCCTAGCTCTCGGTCACCAGAGTCACCATGTGACCACGCACTCAAATAAAAAGGGTTGAGTTACATTGGCAAATAAATGTGTGACAAGTGGCGGAAAACCGTTTCAAAAGCCAATGGTCGGTGGTCATTGTATAACCGTTGGAACCGCGTACAAACAATATGGCATGGCCATATGTGTTCAACCAAAACCACGGGCTTAACATTATTTAAAACATAAAAATCCGCGTGTTTTATGTGGTAAATGTTATAACGGTTACAATAGTTATAACCACGCCATAATTTAGCACCCCGCGCATACATATATGGTCACATGTTCAAATGGTGCGCGACCAAGGGCTGGGGCTAAGCCCCGGCCCGGTCGCAGTCCAAACCAAACCCTAACCAAACTTAAATGCAATTCTTTTCACATATATATTAAGTAACATATAATGGTGCATTGGTCGACCGAGCTTGGTGAAGGTGTAAGGTGGAGGAGAGGTCACCGGTTCGAATCCGGTCGACTACCAAACTTTTGAACAACCCATTAGCCAATAAAAGGGTGCCACGTGGCATCCCATGACTAGGCCACGTGGCACCTTACCATTCGCCAAAATCATGCCACGTGTCAACAAATAATTCGCCCACATCTGCCAATAACGGATTGCCACATCACCTCTGCCATGTCAGCGTACGGTCGTATGGCCCTGCCACGTCAGACCGTAAGGACTGTACGGACTGGTACAATGAACATCATTTTTTTACGAACAGATCGCCATATCTCTCGCTCCCGACGTCCGTTTGAGACGAAACGAATTGCGTTGGATTCGTGACGATGAGGCCTACGCTCTCGTCCGATTTGAAGCGATTCCGAGAACTTTGAATTTTTGAGCAAAAATTTGACCCCTGGTCCAGATTTTGATCACTTATAACTTCAATATGTTGGATGTGTTCTACATCTTATTACTCACTGGTTAAGTTGGAGTCCTAGGTTTGGACATTCAGTTTTAATTGGGAAATATTGGATTCTGGGATTGGGGAACTCCTCCTTTCTCACTCAAGAACTCCTATCTACCATAGAACGCAAAAACATAAGATATCTCTATTAGGCTAGAGGTATAAACAGGCAAGGGTTTATAACTGCGCAGTGGAAACAAAGTGCCGAACTAGACATTTCAGAAGATTTGACAAACAAATGGGACTTCTTTTGTAGGGCTTTAATTGGTTCAGTGCTACAGCTTCAGAACAAAGTCAATGAATTAATTTGGACAGGTGGAGACAAATCTGGTACACTATTAGTAAAAAATGTTTATTGTGCCTTAGCAAAAAAACTTTGATAGCAACCGATTGGTGGTTGGAGGAGGAATATGTGGTCCTGGGAAATTGCATTAAAAATTAGATTGTTCACTTGGTTGGCTTGGAAATAAAATCTTAACTTGGGATAACCTACCAAAAAAAAGGTTGGGAAGGACCAAATATTTGTCATTTGTGTTCAAGGGACTCAGAGACAGGGCTTAGATCTGCTGGTCAATTGTAACTTTACTCAACGAGTCTGTCAGAGGATAAAATGTGGGCTTAATATAAAATATGCTTGGGAAGGAAATAATTTAAATGCATGTTTTGACACTTGTAAAAAAGGAGCGAATTTTCATTACTCTTCCCTCCATGGTTTGTTGGTTTGTTTGGTTGGAGCAAAATAAGAAAATTTTCAAACATGGAAACCCAACCATCCATTCAGTTGTCATCAAGTCACAGGGAAAAATGGATAGACACATAAGCTCTCAGAAAGTGTACATCCCCATAAATATCCAGCTTCCCAGGCAAGCACTGCCTACAATTGGATGGTTTGATGGTGCAACACAAACAAATGGATTATAGAGTGGGGCAGGGGGAGTGATTAAACTTTTTGACAAAAATGTTTACAAATGGACTATCAATTGTGGTCCAGGCACCAACACAAGGGATGAATTACTAGGTGTTTGGGCGACCCTAATCTTGGCTACTCGTTTGGATATTGATGCTCTTCAAGTCTATGGAGACTCAAAAATAGTAATTGATTGGATGAACTACAGAGGAAATTTACAGGTCATCTCTTTAGTGGGATGGAAGGACATAATTAAAGAACTCACCAATTCATTCAGTACTATCAGTTTCTCTCACATTTATCGGGAACAAAATTGGGAGGCAGACACACTAGAAGGAAAGATAATATAAACAAATGGACAGATGGAAATGAAGGTCTTTCTCCGTTTCTACAACTATTTTAGCATGTTTTTATTCCAAATGTTTTTGTAAAAATTTCTAAATCTGTTATAGAGAAAGGAGATTAGATATTTTTTTGCTTTCTGTTATAGAGAAAGGAGATTAGATACTTTTTCTTGCTTTCACATAGTATTTGAACAGTTTGAGAAAGGAAAGACTACTCTTTAGTTTATAAATTTTGTGGATGTGCAAGAGCGATGACATCAAGTGAACCCTCTTGTAATTCCCTGGCAATGTTTTTATGGCCATGAACACACTATTATATTTAATATAATGAAAAAGGTATAGATTGTACATCTCAACACGTATTTACATGGACTGAAGTGTTATTTAAGTCTTATCTATTTAAGATTGAGAAATCTATTTACCTTTCACATGGATAGAAAAATTTATGTGACAACATTGCTTCCACCGACAAAACCTTGCTTGTCTCAACACCATTATAATTTCTAATAATAATGAATAAACTATTGCCTTGTGACATGTAATGTGCATTGTTATGAGAGGTTGAATTTGTGATTGTTATCTTCCAGAGCCGTTGTTCCAACAAATAGCGCACGCAAATTGAACAAGTGGGTAAAATGGGCATGCTAGTGGGGTGAAATGGGCAGGCTACGTCAACTTTACTTGAGGTCAAAAATGCGCACTACCTTTTCCACTGGGGCCGTTCCGTTGATTGATTGATAGTCTGTGAGGGAATTCACGTGGACGATGCGCGTGGAGTGAGATTCGATATTCTGACCGATGGGTCCAAGAGTTTCAGAATCATCATTGTAGTGCGTTGACGGTAAAGAAGATAAAAAATAAATAAATGAACAGGTCGGTCCTTTTCCAGGGCTCCACATATACCGTGGTGCTTAACTGCCCCACCGGTTTAATTTCTGCGGTTAGACCTTTGCTTTGCTGCGGCTTCCAAAAAGAAATCTGGATTCCTTCTCCTTACTTTTGATTTTGATTTTGATAAAAAAAAATCAAGTAATTGTGATGATATTCGTTGGTGAATTGTAACGGGTAGATGTCTTTGGATTTTGGTTAATTAATTATTTCCTTTTTGAGGGAGACAAAGTTTTAACGAAAAAAACACTTTAAAATCATAGTGCATCAACAAAAGAGAGTTTCAACGAATCACTAACATCCACTAAATACTCCTAAACCCAATATGATGTTATGATGTAACCTAAACCCAATATGATGTTACCCAATTTGATGTAACTTTGTGAATTTATTTATGATTTTTTATTAATATTAATAATAATAATAATAATAATATTCATTCATGGATGGGTTGATAAGGAGAAATTAATTTGCCATTGTCATGGCCAGTGCACACATCCATTGGTTGATGGTTTGTCCACCAAAGTGCTATATGACGAGATAACTTTTCATCTCCCACCAGATAACAGTGAATGTGAAGAAGGCTTGAGACATTTGAAATTGGCACATGTTGCACACAGAGTATTCAAGACCCTATCCATCGCGAGTTTATTTCCACTTTACTTGGCCTCTTCTTCGGATTCAGATTCTCGTACTCACAGAGACATTAAAATGGAAAATGTAGAGATTATTGGGGTTCATTCCCCTGAGGTGTTTGGCATTAGAAAAATATGAAGGATGTACATGACCGTGAAGGTTAGAGCCAGAAGCATGAATGTGGCACGAGCCAAGGCGACTGGACATGACACAGTGGAGAGGAGTTATAATGAGAATTGCAATTCAATTCCAAAGAGTAATGCCATCCTCTCCAATTGCTCCTTTGTTTCCACGCTTATTCTTTAGTTTTCAGTTTACCCCACAGGGCCTTGGGTGTGCTCCACATCCCACAATGCAAGCCTACCTCTCCAACGTGCACTCATGGCAAGGCAGGGCACTGGTCAGCGGGGCCAACATAGAAGAGGGAGAATCCCCGTCCCACAAGCCCAACACGAGGCCGTTGCATATGCAGAGGATTTTAGGACACATTTGCTACCAGAGATTCAAGCAAAGCTGGAAATTGTAGAGGCCGAAGTACGATTGGATCAAATCCTTGTCCCATATGAGGAAGTTGATGCAGAGCTTGGTCAATGGATCCCAGACATTGGTTCCTCATGTTACCATAGGACCATTGACCTTTACTGGCACATGAAAACTCTCTTGGGGAAGATGTTGACTAAGAGGAACATGTCTCACAATGAAATTTTGATGCAAATGGAATACCTTCAGTTGCAAATCAAAGCAATGGACCAAAAAATCACTCTTCTCATAGAAAAAGTTGTGGGTTTAAACCTTAATGAAGTGTGTGAAGACAACCAACACATTCCTGTGGTTATATTTTTGTAGCTCTAAAAAAAATAATCCTAAAAAACAATTAATAATTGTTGATTTGGTTTCCCAAATCACTAACCAACAACATGATAAATGTATTTTCCTCTTAATATGAAAAGATTAGCAATATATATATATATAATTTTAAAATAACTACTTAACTAAAAGCTAAATTAATAATAATAATATCTAATTTTAAAATAACATAACAACTTAATTAGAAAAAATTGATATATTAAAACTTCTTTATGTGTAGAACAAAAAATTTCCATTCTAAATTGTTAAATTAATCGTTATGATATTTTTTGCATTCATAAGTTCACGTGTACAAGTTGCATTCATAATCTCACTCTGGGATTATTAGCCTACAAGATGGAACCTCTCAACATTATTGTTACATTGTTTGAGGTTTCATGCATTAGATTGATTAGCGAAATTTTACTTTTTTGTTAGGGAATATGGATTTAAATGTTGAATTTACTTTGTTATTTATTGTTACATTGTTTGGGTTCATATATTAAATTGGTTAGTTAAACTTTACTTTTTTGTTAGGGAATATGGATTTAAATGTTGAATTTACTTTGTTATTAGTGAAGATGAAATATCTCTATTTTGTTATTAGATCACAAGCTCATATATTTGGTGAACTAAATTTTATTAAAAATATAGAATTTAAGGATGGATTCTCTACTTTGTCATTAGTGAAAGTTACATATGCATTTGGTGAATTAGAGTGACCACTTTGTCATTAGATTCATTTGGTTGGTGAGTTAGATTTTACTATATGTTGTTAGGGAATATGTACTTTGTCATTAGTGAAGGTCACATATGCATTTGGTGAATTAGAGTGGCCACTTTGTCATTAGATTCATTTGGTTGGTAAGCTAGACTTTACTATATGTTTTTATGGAATATAGAATTTGACTTTGTTAAATGAAACATTACTTTGTTATTAAACCAAAAATTTATGTATTTGGTGAGCTTTCCACTTTTTCTTTGTGTATGGTTTTAAATCCTTATAAAAAAAAATTGAATATGAATCATTTGTATAACAACATTTGATCTCAACTATTAAATATGCAACAAAGATAATCTTAAAACATAATTTTATTTTTTATATAAATAAAATTATTAAAAAAATAATAAATCTACATACATAAAATTATTACCCAATCAAAATAAATCAAAACCCTATAAAATATATCAGCTCACTGGCCCTTTAGAGGCATAAGAGACATAAATCCAAATGTTAGATACAAAGAATAAATGTTATCCATTAAAGTTAGAATAGACTAATAGACCATAAAAACTAAATCAAGACAATATAAAATATATGGGCTAGGTGGCCCATTACACACCATCATATCAATAAATAGTAAAAAGGGTGATGGGTCTATGTCATTGAAGGGTGGCCCTCATGAAGCCCCGTTTTTAACCTTGTTTGATTGCGAAGATTTTGAAGGACTTAGATAATATGGAGATTAAGTAACTTGCTAGGCCATGTCCCCACCTTATTGAAGAGGTGCATTGAATGGTGGTTGAAAAGTTATATACTTTGGTTCACAGCTTGTTATGAGCATTAAGCCCACACACATGGGATAATTTTGGTTATTTTGATTATTAAGTCCACACACAAATGACAATGGGATAATTTTGGTTATTTTGATTATTAAGTCCACACACAAATGGCAATGGGATAAATTTGGTCACTGTGGTCTGGGAATCTTTTGGCGTGGTGAATCATGGGATAAATTTGGTCACTGTGGTCTCGTCTGGGATCTTTTGGGGGGGTGATGAGTCTAGTAACAGAAGTATGCGTGGTGAGTCGTGGAATAAATTTGGTTATTGTGGTCTGGGATATTTTGGGGGGTGATGAGTCTAGTAAAAGTATGGGTGGTGAGTCATGGGATAAATTTGGTTATTGTGGTGTGGTAAGTCTAGTAACACAAGTATGGTAGGTACAATGTAAATGGTAAAAAACACTGAACCATCAGCCAAATATTCCATACAACAAGACAACTTATGTTCCAGTTTGCACTCACTACCCAATGTCATCTCATCTGAGTGGCTTTGTTATGTCATGTCATGTCACGAGAGGCACCTCTTCCCTTGTGGATATGTATTGTCCACCAAACTTTCAGCGAGAGTTTATCATTAGTTTTGACTTGTGTAGATATCCATGTCAAAGACTTAGAGTACCTCAAGATTGGCAAAAATAAAAATAAAAAATGATGATGCCCTAAGTTTGTGGGTGCCTCCACTTTGGAAATGGAAATGTCATTGACTTTTAGAGCCCCCAAAAGTTTTCACTAAAATAGTGGCGTTTGTCCCGTGGCCATCGGGGCATAGCTTTTGGAGGAGAAATGGAAATGATGCGGCACGTAGCAGGCGTCAGGTGGTCGTGACGGCCTTCACGAGCGCGTAAGCACGTGGACTGCGTGCACTGAGATATGAAAAAAAATTCCCTCCGGCCCCTTCTGTTGGATATGGGGGGACCATGGCAGTGCCCGCTGCCGCCTTCAGTGCCGTGCCTACTGTCCCGTCGTGTCCAGCCCCGCCAAGCGGGACGAGACAAACGCGGCGACCGTCCTGTCCAGCCCCGGGCAAGAAGCTCGTGACCTCCGCTTTGACACCATCTCCCGCTTTGACCCGGGTCTGTCACAGCTTCACAGGATTGGAATTTGGGAAGAGGGGTCACCTGTCATGATGCTCTGTGCAGCATTTAGCATGTTCTTTAATGAATGCCTCTTATGTTCAATTTGGCTCTATCAATCACTTTAAATTTTACTCCAGTAAACGTTTTCTTTCATCTCTTTTTAAGGTTTCTGGACGTTTTCAAGTTTTAGGTTGAAACTCAATTTATAAAGGGTAAAATACTTTCTTTGTGGATTAATTTAACTACGGAGTAAATAGACTGGTCTGATTTTGATGGGTAGTGTGAGTTTCATATGGATCAAAGTTTCATGCATTTCATAACCTTATTTCAGGGGGTTTGCCTGTATTTTCTCAATCCAGCTCTTAAACTATTTTCTAATAAATATAATTTTTTTTATTAAGATTAAAACCTAAAAACAAGTTTTTAATAAATATTAAAAAAACATGTGAAGTTTATTTTCCTATAATGGTTAAGAACATGTGTTTCCTCTTATAAAAGATTACAGGTTTAAATTACTGAGGGGTACCTTGTCCCATAAACAAAGGGGTCTCATACACCAATTTAATAGTTTTCTCCATTTTAGGTAGATGCTTTTAAATAAAGTTTAATATAATTCAAGTTTATATCCCAAAATATATTTTCATTTTGATTTCTTTTAAATACAAAAATGATTACAAAGACATTATTAATCTTAAGTTATATTCTTCTTCTTCTTATTTGTAATTGTTGTTAGCTTCAAGAAAAAAAAAAATTGCAATTACAAGAACAAATAATGAAACTAGGAGGTGGACAAGTATTGAAATACTCTTAGAAAAAAGAATTTGCAAAATCTCAATTCTAACAAAGTGGAAGATGGAAAAAGTAAATTAAATCTCATCTTCAAAACATTTATAGTAACAAGTTAAAATTACAATGTGTTAACCCATGATTTTATAATCTTATTTGCAAGTTATTTGAACTAAGAAGCAACATCATTATCATCATATTTCTCTAGAATAACTATTTAACTCTCTTGTTTTATCTTTCCATTCTATTGAATTAGCTTTCCTTTTTAATAACTTCTCTAACTATTTTAAATTCACATTCAACTTTTCTTAAACCTAGACAAAGCCCCATATTATATATAAAACTTGTATTCATTAACTTTTTATCATTTTTAAGACTTTGAGTCATAACAATCTCTTTATCATTTGTACTTTTATTTTTTATTAATTACATTTTTTTATCACTTGTAAAAAAATATACACATTAAAAATAAAAAAATTTACACAAATAAATATGGTAGCTCAATGTTTTATGATCACAATAAACACATATAAATCCAATAAAAAAAATAACTCAAATTATTAAAAAAACAACTACATTTATTCACAAATAAACAAATGAGATTTCTAAAATAAAAACTTACACAAATAAATCTGATAGCTCAATGTTTTATTCTTCGCAATAAACACAAATAAGTCCAATGGAAAAGATAACTCAAATTATTGAGAGAACAACCACATTTGTTCACAAATAAACAAATGAAATTTCTTAAATGTTGAATATGATGTTGTAATAATTCAATAGTACAAGAATTAATTATTCAACCAATAACAAAACAAAAGCTCTCCATGTATAATTATCTTCTTCAAACAAAAATATTAATGCATTTAATCATCTTAACATTATCAACAACATTGAATTGCATACACCTCCTTTCGATAGATGATAGTTCTATATTTTTTAGAATTGAAAAGAAAGATTTAAATTGTTCCTTCAAAATCCAAAATGGTTCTTAATATTTGAAGGTATTGTAATCAACTTTCCAAATCTACATTATAGATTTTTCTTAACTTTGCATCTCTCAACTCTACATCAAATCAACAACATTGAATTGCACATACCTTCTTTTTATAGCCACAGTTATATATGTTTTAGAAGTGAAAAGAGAAATTTAAATTGTTTCTTAAAATAATATTTGAAGGTATTATAATCAACTTTCCAAATCTACATTATTGATTTTTCTTAACTTTTAATTTTTCAACTTTTCATCAAATAATATCTAAATTCTTCTTACTTAAATTTACTTAGGTTTAGGTTATAGTGGTAGTAGTAGAAATCAAGCTCATATCACTCTCTAGTTGCCAATTCTACTCTCTATATATATTATATTTAAAATTATTTGTTTAATTTTTATCAATATAATTTTGAAATTTCCATATATATAAACAAATAAATATATATATAATTTTAATATATTTATATTAAAAATTATATATAATAATAATTTAATCTAAATTGACTTGTAAAATATTTAAATATCCTTATTTATGAAATAAGAAACTCTGGAGACATTACATTTATTTATTTGGAGATGCACATTTTTAACAATTATTCCCACGATAAGCGAAAGACGTGACAACATTACTTCTACCAAGCTGTAAAGTACATCTGATTTGTCTCAATCCGAATAATGATCATATAACGTTTAATGAGAATGAATAAACTATTCTCTTGTGACTTGCGCAATAAGTAATTGAATGTGTGATTGTTACCTCTGTGATTGCAAATCCCACACATGAATTGTAAAGTAGGTGAACTGGGCAGGCAACGTCAGTACCGTGCCAACTTTCCCGGATTGTGCCAACTTCCCTGTTTGGGTCAAAAATCCCATACCAACTTTTGCAGCGGGGGGGCCTGTTCCTTCGATAAATAAATTTTAAATGTGTGTGAGATTTCACGTGGAGGATGCGCGCGCGGAGCGAGATTCGATAGCTTTCAGAATCATCATGCAGTGCACTGACGGTAACAGAGATTAAAAAATAAATGAAAAGGCCGGTCCGTCGCAGGGGCTCCACACATGCGCTGGTGAGTTCTCGGCTTCCTCGTTCGATTCCCCATCGTTTCTTGACTCGTCAAAGCCCTGAAGCCCAACAATCCTGATATAATTGCAGCTCTAACTGCCCCAGCGGTTTAATATCCGTCCGCCAGACCTCGAAACAAACGTCCTTCCGCCTTCGATTAAATTCGATCTCTAGACCTCATGCTGTAACTCGTTAGATTCACGGTTTTGTAGCACAGAACATTACTCTCAGTCTGTGATCTTGTTTTGCAATGGCGCCGTTATTGCCAGATGAATTCGATAGCTCTTCTTCTTCTTCCTTTGATGGCGGCGAAGAGATCGTGAGTTTCAGGGGCCAGGAGAGCCAAGCATGGCGGTCCAGGAAACGGACCTACGGCCTTGTTTCGCAGGACGTGGGTAGCCTGCACAGAGGACGGAGGAAGAGGCTGCTGGACGAAAATCTGTCCCTCTTGCGCTCCATTACAAACTCGTGTGCGGTATGTATGAATTGACACAGAGCTGAAGGCTGTCATTCGGTTTCAATTTTACAATAGTTCGAAAAAATTCACAATAGTTTAGATTTCTCGAATATATTCCTCTCCTTAATTGAAGATGATCTTCATCAGTCTGTGAATTTAATCTTATGTCTCATATAAAAAAGACCTAATCTAATCTTTTTTAGGTACTTTATTTATAAAATTGACAAAATTTGGAAAGTAAGATCAGATAAACTAATCTTAATTGTAATCAAGAACAATTTTGGATTCAATCTTGTGTCTCAGATCCGGAAGAACTGCATAATCCTGGATGCATTAAAGTACATCGAGGAGCTGAAGCGGCGGGTCAATGAATTGAACAGGGATCTCGTCGCAGAGCTGGAGGTCCATCAAGGGGGAAATGCTGGCAGAGGGCTCGATTTGGATTTGGATTCGGATTCAGCGCCCGCGTTGCCCACGGTGAGCATTCACCATTATGAATTTCTCCGTTTCATTTTTGACCATTTGAGCCTTTGATCTGAACATAAAATTGTTGAGCACCAGGTGACTGTGGCGAGTGAAGAGAGGACGGGGGGGCTGCAGATCCATGTGGCCTGCCAGAAATGGCCCGGCTTGCTCGTCGCTATCCTGGAGGCTGTGGAAGTGCTGGGCCTCAACGTGCTGCAAGCTCGCGTCTCCTGCAAAAATTACTTCATGTTCGATGCATTGAGCGGAGAGGTGATAAGATTAGTACTTGGTTTCTCTGTGCACAATAACATAAATCAAAATCTAATCTACATGGCTTTGAAAGTTAACGAGACTTGAACTCGGTATCTCTGAACGAATGCGTTGCAGGACAAACAAGGCAGGACTATGGATCTCAATCTCGTGAAGGCCACGCTTCTGCAAGTAATTGATAAGATGAACCCACAAAACGCACCTTGCTCTCCCAGCAGCGATGCCATTGAGTAAGGAAGGAGTCTGCAAGCCCAGCAGGTATAGGAACGTCCTAATGTCGAATCTCGCTACTATCGTCGTTCTACTTATTAATGTATATATATGGTTAGTTTACCGGCGGAAGTTTACTACAATTAGTCCAGATTCAATTCTCAGTATGATACCAGCGGAAGTTTATTATAACTAGCCCAAATTCAGTACTATTGCCATCATATTCAGTATGATTTTCATTGCCTTGATCGAAAGGTTACCCCAACTAGTCCAGATTCGATTCTCATCGCATTCAGTACAAGACACTATCAGAAAATGGCCGGCCAGTATGAAGTTTCAAGTTGGGTTTCTGCAAATCTACAAAGATGGGGCATGTTTTGTATATGATGAAAAGGGCAGGCAACATATATTATGGTAAGGTTTGATATACAGAAGCAAAAAAGAAATCTGTAATGCAAGATAGCGTCACTGGCCTGTCCAGTGGCTGTCAGATTTCTTTTCCCCTTTCTGTCATGGACATTCGTATAGTGTTTATATGTCATCTAATGGAGTAGAGCTTAGATTTGGCCTGTGCACATGTTTAGACCTGCAAAACAGTTCTATTCCTGTGCATCGATCCATCTATTTACAGGATCAAGAGTTTCCTGAATGCTGAACAATTTCTATGATTTTTGAAGATAATATTCAACCTGTCAGGCTTATTTGTGAGTTTTGGGATGGTTCAATGTTTTTATTCAAGAGATCATATGCTTGTTTTTTTGTAGTGTGGTATAGTGGGAAAATCCCACGAGATTTTTAGGAAAATGTTAAGCACCATAAATGAGTACATTGTTTAAACTCATTGTTTATAGTTTAGCCTGTCCCATTATGGTTTTACCAATTCCAAGTTGGAGTTTGTAAGGTAAATGATGCTTCTTTTATAGAACAATCCCCCAAACTTTGCAAGTATAAGAAAAATTTACTAAATAATGTAAACAAGATTATAGGTGAACTTGCCATAGTAAAAACTCCTCTGCATACAAATGGAGAAAAAGATTGTGTAACTGTGGACTCTATTCCTAAGTCAACAAGGACATTATAGTAAAACAAAGAGCAGATTTTCTTTATAAAGGCATTAGACTAAGTAGGAAATTATAGTAAAACAAAGAGCAGATTTTCTTTACAAAGGCATTAGACTAAGTAGGACATTATAGTAAAACAACAAGGACTCTATTCCTAAGTCAACAAGGACATTATAGTAAAACAAAGAGCAGATTTTCTTTATAAAGGCATTAGAGACATTATAGTAAAACAAAGAGCAGATTTTCTTTACAAAGGCATTAGACTAAGTAGGTGAAAGAAATGCAAATTCTAATTTTTTTTTTTGGAAGTGTGTTGGGTTACTTACAATTGGCAGAGGGTAGAGTACATTGGGTTACTTATTTTATAAAATGGGAGAGTACGGGTAGAGTACATTGGGTTACTTATTTTATAAAATGGGAGAAAGTATAGAGAAAATTCATATAAAGAAAAAGGATAACAAACAATAATAGTGTATTAACCAATTTCAAGTTCAATATGAATCATTATTATATATATTTTTTAAATAATATAATTTTAATGATTATTTTCTTTTGGAAATGCATATGAAATTTTTATGTTAAAAATAGAAAAATGTAAAGTGAAGAAAATTTACACAAAAGCCAATAACAAAATATGCACAAATTCAAGTTTATAGTGTTCTTGTAAGGCCCTAGTCTTGAATGGCTTCATGATCACTTCGGTGGTCATTATTTGGTACACATAGACATGATAGAAGGTTGTTGGGTAGAAGAGTCAACGTTGGGTGCCTTTGCATGATGGCAAGGCACACCATGGATATTTGAAACTCCCTTGCACAGATTGGGTGCATTGTTGATCTTGGCGTCTTGCATTAGTTGGATGCACCAAGAGAAGCTTGGAAGGGAACTTGGCAAGGAAAGGCAGGAGGGTTGTCACAACCTCATCCACATACTTGCACTATGAATGGTGGACAAGATTGCTAGAGAGCTTGATTGGCTTGGGTGCTTGGACTACATGCAGACCAAARGAGTTGGATGACCCACACTTGTGGGTTGCAGCGGATGACAAAAATGTATTTGAGCACAAACATTCGTAGAGTGCAATCGTGGGACACACTTGTTGGGCGCAAATCCATTGGGAACAATTCCATTGGGCATAGTTGGATAGAATTAAGAAGACTTTTGGGCAGATTTGGATGGACTTGGGTGTAGTTGGACAAACTCGAACGAACTTGGGCATAGTTGGATGAACTTGGATGGACTTGGGCTGACTTGGGCACACATGGGTGTACTTCCAGGTGCACTCGCTGGACGTGGATGGTCGATGAACAAGTCACCAAAGGAAAGTAAGTTGATGGATGACACTTGGGTCCACCTTAAAATGAAGGGGCTTGCAAGTGTAAGTGAAGTTTCATATAAAGGAAGGACACCTCAAAAGTGCTAAGGAAAGAAGTGATTGATCATTCACAAGGAGAGTAAAGGAGCTTTGTGATTGTGTTAATTTTTAGGGTTAGGCACAACATAGTGAATTGCACTGGTTGAGTGAGAAAAAGGAGACAAGACTGTAGGAGGCAATCCTACAATTGCTCTAGGGGTTTGATTGTGCAAGTCTATTAAGCAGTAGGTAGAAGGAAATGTTGCCGTAGAATCATTGTACATATGTGATAGAGTTGCAGTCAAGAGGCCACAGCTCCCTTGTTGTATATATGTGGCATTCTTCATATAATAAAGTTAAGGTACCTGCATTGGGTGCCATCTATACATGTGTTGTGGACTCTTTATGATTGGTGGATGTTATTGTTCCTTCCTTTGCTTTGTGTTGGATAAGTGTTGAAATATTGGCTATGTTTTAAAGTATTATTGGGTTGTTTTAAAGGTTGTGGTTGGACGTGTGCCTACTATTGAATGAACTTGGTTGAGTAGGAGTTAGTTTCATTTGATAGAGTGTAGCTTAAGGCGAAGTTATGGGCATACCTTAAGTGAAGAGGTGTAGTCTAGTTGTAGTAGGTGTCGACTAGCCA